>JAKRSK010006657.1:4960000-5238707 GCA_029891615.1 Natrix natrix natrix
ATAGATAGACAGACAGACAGAGACAGTTCAGAGACAGAGAGACAGACAGATAGGTGATAGGTAGGCAGCTAGGCAGAGAGAGAGAGATGATAGGCAGATACATACATACATACATACATACATACATACATACATACATACATACAGACAGACAGACAGACAGACAGACAGACAGACAGACAGACAGGTTCAGAGACACAGAGAGACAGATAGAAGGAGATTCATCCATGCATACATTCTCCAAACTAGAAATATGTTGTTGCTAATGGTAAAGTGAGTTTACAAATCAGAATATTGCACATCTGCCCCTCTCTGAATTTGAAGCAGCTCTAAGCATTACAACTCAACAAACCTATCTCTTTCATTCTGCAGAAATCTTCTGGACGTGGTGAATTGCTGATCTCACTTTGTTATCAGTCTACAACAAATACGCTTACAGTGGTTGTTTTAAAGGCCAGGCATCTACCTAAGGCTGATGTTTCGGGATTATCAGGTAATTTGAAAAGGAGGCCACGTGTGATGACATTGATGGATTCTTAGCTGGGGAGGACGGGGACAGTTTGAACCTAGAAATTTACAAATTACAGGGAAGCAAATAATTTTCTTTAGATAAGAACTATCCTTGGGGTTTCTTTTGGTTTAATTTGTTTGTTAGAAAAAAGTGTTTCCGAGCTGTTTTTCAAAAGGGCAGAAATTTATGAATTTCTTTTTGGTGGAGTTATATAAGCCTACTCTAATTCCCAGAAAGATAAATCCACACTAGAACCAAGTTAAGTGTGAACACAAGAATATTTTATGTGCGTGTGGGAGAAGATAAAATGTGACATGAATTATAAAAGCCGTTCTAGATCATCCACTCCAGACCTGTTTTAGGAATAATGTCAACGCATGCAACATTCATCAGCTTTCATTGAACTGGAACTAAGTGGTTCTACCTACCCCTAGAGTTTTAAGTTTGACTAATCTTTTATAAAGATGTAGTTAAGTCCATGCACCTTTGAACTGGTTTATTATTGTCCTGTGTTGGCTTTGCCTGTATGCTCTCATTTCCAGAGTTATTAGTAATAACCATTCAGACCCAGGAACCAGGGTGGGATTCAGACAGTTTGGGGCGGTTCAGGCGAACCAATTGTTAATTTTACACCAGGTTTGCTCTACGCCATCCCATTTAGGCACATCTTTTAGCCAAAGCACATGCGCAGGCTCACATTTTCAAACCTGTCGAGAAGGAAAGTGAATACCACCTCTGGGCTCCACGCGCCAGATCTAAGCACCCTGCGGGTTGGATACGGTCCCCGGGGCCTTGAGTTTGATACCCCTGGTCTAAGTCAACCGTCGTATGTCACTTGTCTTGCAGACCCTTATGTCAAAGTGAACCTCTACCACGCCAAGAAGCGGATCTCCAAAAAGAAGACGCACGTCAAGAAGTGTACCCCCAACGCAGTGTTCAATGAACTCTTTGTCTTTGATATTCCCTGCGAGGGTCTCAAAGAGATCAGCATCGAATTCTTAGTATTGGATTCCGATAGGGGGTCTCGGAATGACATCATCGGCCGGCTAACCTTGGGGGCGTTAGCGGAAGGCCCGGCTGGAGAACATTGGAAGGAGATCTGCGAATATCCCAGGAGACAAATCGCGAAATGGCACATGCTGTGCGATGGTTAATGAAGGAGGGAGAGATGTCGGACTTTTTCAAAGAGAAATCCCATAGGCAAGGATTAGTTTTCTTTCTTTGCAATGTATAATCACAGGCTTGTGCTCTTGGCGGGAGGGGTGGGGAAAAATCGTTATCGTTATTGTTAAGACTGGACCGAACTATCCCAACAGAAGGTAACTGACATTTTGGTTGAAGTTCTCTTCTTCTCCTTTTTTTGCAAAAAATCAAACCATCATCCTGTTCCACAGGTTCCTTATTCTGCAAGAGAATCCGTAAGGGTTCATTCATACTTGAGTAATGCCAAGAGATGGGATTATTTGTGAACATTTCATATTACCAGTCTCGCTTGATCCTTTTCAAAGTAGGAGGTGGCAATGTTTAGACTTTACAACAAGGACTTTTGAGATAAGTGCATTCAGCAAGTATGCTACCATCCTTGATAGGGTTCACTTTGTTTAATCAAGGGCTTAGAAGGGAATATAGGTGGTGTAAATTTTACTAGGAGGTTACGGTTTGTGCTTTTACATATAGCCTATGGTGATTTTTTTTTTAAAAAAAAAGCATTTATTTTGTCCTCTCCCCCCCCCCCATCCCCCATCCAGCAAAAAATACATGCTTCTCCCCTCCCCCTCCCCCCTCGGATCTAACCAGGTGAACATATTGTAGAAAGTTATATAAGATATTGCTCTTTTTACCTGGTATATTTTGAAACAGCTGTGGATCAAATTGAAACTTGTTTCTATTTCTTTTATTATGCTATACCTAAAAACAAAACACAAACAAAAAAAAGAAAAAAAATTCTAAAAAGAAAAAAAAAAGAACAACGAAAAAAATTATGATATACATACCAAGCACTGATTCTTTTAAAAACGATGCCATTATCACTGAGTAAATATGGGATTTCAGCAGAATCAGGCTCGAGGTGAGCTTTTGCACCCCATTCTAACTCACATTGTAGATAAGGTGTTTTGCTCTAGTAACTCCATACTGTAGTCCTCCACTTATGACCACAACTGGGTCCCAAATTTCTGCTGCTAAGTGAGATGTTTGTTATGCTCCGTTTTACGACTTTTCTTGCCACTGTGGTTAAGTGAATCACTGCAGGTGTTAAGCTAGGAATATGGTTGTTAAGTGAATCTCCCTTCCCCATGGTCAGAAGTTCTCAAAAGATGATCATGTGACCCCCCCCCCCAAGCAGGACACGCCTAAATATGAGCCACTTGTCAAGTGTCTGAATTTTGAACATGTGACCATGGGGATGTCGAAATGGGCGTAAGTGTGAAAAATGTTCATAAGTCACTTTTTTCAGTGCTGTCGTAACTTCGGTCACTAAATGAACTGTTGTAAGTCGAGGACTACCCTATATCATTTGTGCCATTGGGTGACTGTTGAAAATCAGAGGGTCATGGGAGATGGACGGTGTCAGAGCTATCCTATCAATGCAAGATGTATGCATCATACAATCATTATTATTAATTTTTTTACAGGTATGAGTGGGTGGTATGGAATTAAGTTTAGGAACCTACCTTCCGCCCAATCCTGTCAGTCCAAGGACATGTAGTTTCTTCCTACTTCCCTTAGGAATCTTCCTGACTAACTATTTTTAGACAGAAACCCAGATTTGTGTGAGCTCCTGGTGAGCCACTTTCCATAGCTGATGGGTTAGACGTCATGTGCTGGGTACTAGGATGCACTGGCCAATGCAACTCATGCGCAAAAAAATGTACCCAGCTTGTTCACCTAGGAAACTTACTTATATGCTTACATATAAGAAACTCTTTAAAAAAAACGAGAGATCAGCACAACCAGTGGCCAATCCTATTCATTGAAGGTGGGTATTTGGGGTAGACGTAATTCTTCATGCCAGTGAAATTTAGCACATCCTCCAAAATCACCTTCAGAGGCAGATGGGTCCTAGTGCTTGACAGAACATGTATAATAATGCATGGGGGAAAACAATGACCCATTTTTTGAGGGCAGGGGAGGAAATCAGTCATATAGGTAGAATACAATTGGCCTGATTATTGCCCTTTTTAGAAGTATCTTACTGGAGGGAAATGCTCATTCTCAACAAACTGTAGTGGAAGCAACAAAGTTGGAAATTTAGATACGCAGAGTTTCTTGTTGTGAAACAGGCCATTCTACAAGAGATATGTCTAGTGAATTATTTGGAGAAGACAGGTGTGAAAGCAGTATGAATAAGAGAATGGTGGGATCACTAGAGATATGTAGGGGGGGGGCAGATTTACAAGTATCTTGACCCAATTTCCATTGACCTGTACTTGGAGTTTAAGACAACCTAAATCCCAAACAGAAACTTAGATAAAGTTCCTTAGATAAAGAGTTTGCTAAAATGAGGGCATGTGCATTCAGGAATGGACAATGTTTTGGTGGCAAGGACTACCCAATTTCTAGGGAAGTTCACAAAATGTGGGCGACCTTTTCACATATGAGGATGGGCCTTTGCTTTTAAAGAGTAAGAGGTCTATTTTTGGTCTTGCAATGCAATGTTTAATCTGTTTCCCAACTGGAAAGGACAGGAGGCAGTGCTGTCATTTTTTTTCATCAGTCATGGTCATAAGGCCAGGAAAAGAAGGCTTAAGGACCATGTGTGGTCTTGAGGGGTGCAGGTTGATCACCCCTGATCTACGTCTTCTTGGCCTCACAACCTTTGTGTGAAATTTTAGGTGCTGAGATGTTACTTTAGACTTATAAGCAAAAACAAAGTGACACAATTTGTGGTATTAGGATCCCATACCCATAGTTTTCAAGGAGACACAGTTGACCAATCCCCATATTTTAATTGACCAGAGAGACAAAGTAACTCCAAAACTCAAGAAACCAAAAATGGATTATAGCCCCATCAAGCATGAACCAGAAAATGGGGGTTCTGATGAAGAATTAGAAATGGCTTTTATTAGATGCATCTTTGGCCAGAGCTGAATCAGAAAAGACTGGACTATGAAATATGCAACAAATATTACTGAAAGAATTCCACTTGGAGCCTTTCAGGCTCTTCTTCTTTTTGGGGGTGGTGATTTATCCAGGTTTTTGAATGATGTGTTTGATATAATGGTCCTTGTATAAATTCCAAGGCATTTCCAGAGATGCTTTTTTATTACAATGCTCTATGTAAAGGTGATACTTGTAATGCAACTTGGGTGTATGAAGGGTTCCAATTGATTTTTTTGTTCCATTTTAGAAGATTTACAGGCCAACATCCATGCAGGCTTGAAATCCTCAGACTGCTTACTCCAGGGTGGTCCTACTAGGGTAAAGATGAACGTGGGTCTAAAGCCCTGTAAATTCCACAAAGATGACTTAGAAAGCTTCAAATAAGCTTTCAGAGGACACACAAAAAGGGTTACTGTATTTTTCGGAGTATAAGATGCACCGGAGTATAAGACGCACCAAGATTTTGAAGAGGCAATTTTTTAAAAAAAGTTTTTTGCACTCTGCAGACCTCCCCCAAACGGCCTATTTTTTCAAAAAAGGGCATGCATAGCCTTTAGGAGGCTTGTGGAGTGTTCCTGGGGGCTGGGGGGCAAAAAGTAGCAAAAAACAGCCTGTTTTTCATGAAAACGGGCCCATTTTTCAAAAAAAGAGAGGCAGGAATAGCCTTTAGGAGGCTTATAGAGTGCTCCTGGGGGCTGGGAAGGCAAACACAAGCAAAAAACGTCCCGTTTTTCGCTCATTTTTGCCCTCACCAGACCCCAGGAGCACTCTGGAAGCCTCATAAAGGCTATGCACGGCCATTTTTGCAAAGGGGGGTAGGGTTTTGGGAGGCTAAAAAGGCTGCATTCAGTGTATAAGATGCACCCAGATTTTCACCCTCTTCTTTTGGGGAAAAAGGTGTGTCTTATACTCCGAAAAATATGGTAATTCACGAGTAGCAGAGAAAGTAGTCCTTTTCTTGGGCTGGGGTGGGCGGGTGGGGAGGAAATTAAGTATCAAGAGGAAAGACAGTCATGTGATCAAAGCCCCCCCCCCATTTTTAACATCTATTCCAGACATCATAATAATAAGGGCAGGAATTTATGTGGCCATTAACTATCATTGCGACTTCCCCCCTTCATTATCTAAGCTGAATAGTTAAAGTAACTGAGCTAAATAGTTTAAATAAAAAATATTGACAGGGCTGGTAGAATTCCTAAGTGGTCTTTACGGAAATCACCTCCAATCCACTCTTAATGAAAAGATGGATTTAAAAATCAGTATCCTTAGTCCTAGAAATATTGGAACATTGCTATTAAGGCCCCATGCCACGGACTCCGCATAATAAGGTGGGAATCTTTTTTCATTGGATTTCAAGGAATGGTTGCATTAGGATTAATATCGGTGTGACCCAGTAAGTTTTGAATAGCAATCTGAGGCTTCTTACTCCTCAGTGATAAGATAAATTATTATTTATCTTATAAATTATTTACTCTCCATATAAATGATGGAGAATAAGCCTCTGAATGCTGGCTACTACTAACAGCAATCTGTCCTGACCACATTTAATGCTTGAGTTAGACTTGTCCGCAGCTGCACACAGGCGTTGCCGCCTACCTCTCCTGAGATGGGGTTGATGGGTAAGTGTGGTTGCAGATGGCTTGACGCGCACATTTTCCCAAATTTTCACTACGCATGGCATGGAGATGCATATCCCTGAGTGCAGATTGGTTGATTTGATTTCCTGTTGAGAAATTTCTCTGCTTTGTTTCTTTTTTAAGCGCGGGGTGGGGGGATGGGGTCTCCAAACTTGGCGACTTTAAGAATTGTGGACTTCGTGGCTGGCTGAGGAATTCTGGGAGACGAAGCCCACAATTCTTCAAATGTCCAAATTCGGAGACCCCCCATTTTAGCGCCAGAACGTTAACATTGGCAGAAGTATAAACGCAACAGCTATGCAACCGTCTCTGAGGGACAGGCACATACATTCCCTGGTGTTGCAGTGAGACAGATGTCTTAAGAGGACCTTCAAAGTGCTTGACCAACAATGTTCAGATGGCCCAAAACTTTGACGGGCCACCCATGTAAATAGAACGAGGAGCTTTTTCAGAATGCTTGAGAACGTTCAACGGTCCACACAGGAGGTCTTCACAGCTAGACAGTTTGGAAATGTCTATCCTGACACCCACCTAGTACCTCCTAGTACTGTGATAGCGAACCTATGGCATGCGTGGCAGAGGTGGCACGCAAAGCCCTCTCTGTGGGCATGCGTGCCATCGCCAGCTGCTCTTCTGGTTTCCGGCAAAGACCAGCCAGCTGGTCTTTGCATGCGCCAGAGTCCCGGAAACTCCAAAAACAGCTGGCGGGTGCATACATGTGCCCTGGCCAGCTGGTCTTTTAGTTTCTGGGGCTTCAGCACATGCACATTCTGATTTGGGCACTTGGTGCCAAAAACGTTCACCATCACTGTCCTAGTACCAAATCTCCTTCTACTGTCTGTTGATAGTTTTAGCCATGAATTCCTTCTGGACTCAAAAAAAAAATCACTCCAGAACTGTTTGTTATCTCTTCGTTTCCTTTTTTAAAAATAATAATAATAATATAATATAGGGTTGTGACAATTTGTCATTTTGCCACCCAGTGGGTAATAACTGGATTAATCCTTTTGGTAGTTTGAAAGTAGTGTTTTAATTCCCCCCCCCTGCAAGGGTGTTGACAGCTGTCAGGGTGGAAAGGAATACTTCTTTTCACATTAGCCAACTTGTAAATAAGTTTCTTTTCTTTTCTTATCCTAAGAAACAAAACAAAACAAAACAAATAAGCATTTAAGAGTCTCGATGGCACACTGGTTAGAGTGCAGTACTGCAGGCTACTTCTGCTGACTGCCAGCTACCTTCAGTTTGGCAGTTCAAACCTCATCAGGCTCAAGGTCGACTCAGCCTTCCATCTTTCCGAGGTGGGTAAAATGAGGACCCCAGATTGTTAGGGGCAATAGTATGACTCTGCAAACAGCTTAGAGAGGGCTGTAAAACACTGTAAAGTGGTATATAAGTTGAAGTGCTATTGCTATTTGTCTTGAAAAGTCCAGTTGTTGACCCACTGAGAGTTAGATGGGAGTAAAACGAATATGTTCAATGCCTTTAAAAAAATAAGAGGGGGGGAAATAATAATATTGCTGTTTTATAAAGTACTTGGTTCTTCATGTGAATATCTTGAAATTTGTTAAGGATACTGTCCTGTATTCAACATGTAAAATAATATTTGTCTAAGTAGAGTTTGAAAAAAAAAAACTAAACTAAGGAGCTTATTCATGTCTGAAGATCTGTTGTATCTCAATAGCCAATTTGTTAATGATGTTGTACATTCAATAGAAGTTTTTTGGGAGAAGGCATGGTGTCCGAGGATTTGTATGTCTTTTGTGGTTGGCTCTGTATGTTGTCCCATGTATGTAAGACCAGAATAAACTGCTTCTTTCATTCATTCCATTCCCCCGCTGTGACGTTTTTTTAACCAATATTCATTAGCGGAACTCTAATTGAATATTTCATCCAGGTTTGGTCATCACACTATAAAAAAGATGTTGAGACTCTAGAAAGAGTGCAGAGAAGAGCAACAAAGATGATTAGGGGATGGAGGCTAAAACATATGAAGAACGGTTGCAGGAACTGGGTATGTCTACCAGTTCCTGCAACCTTCTTAATGATAAGAAGGACTAGGGAAGACATGATAGCAGTCTTCCAATATTTGAGGGGCTGCCACAGAGAGGAGGGAGTCAACTTATTTTCCAAAGCACCTGAAGGTTAGACTAGGAATAATGGATAGAAACTGATCAAGGAGAGATTCAACCTAGAAATAAGGAGAAACTTTCTGACAGTGAGAGCCATGGAAGAGAAGTTGCGGGAGCTTCATCACTGGAGGCTTTCAAGAAGAGACTGGACTGCCATTTGTCAGAAATGGTGTTGGGTCTCTTGCTTGGGTGGGGGGTTGGACTAGATGACCTACAAGGTACCTTTCAACTCTTTTAATCTGTAATCTGTGATGACTCTTTGAGCGTGGAATCCCACTCCCTACCTGCAACTTTTCAGTGACACTATTTCTGGTTTCCTGCATTAATCTGTTCTATCCACATGGTGCTTTTACAAGTTGAGATGGACTCGATCCACACGATTCATTTTATTTATTTATTTTTCATATTTCTGAACCACCCGTCTCCCTCAAAGGGTGACCCTCAGTGGTGTACAATAAAATATTAGAACATAGAATCATAGGTCTGGAAGGGGCCTTGGAGGAGTTGGATTACGACTACCTGCCTAGGACAGAAGACCTTACATCTGTCAGGTTCCAAGAAATGCATCCATCATATCCAATTGAACTTTTGAGGCATTCTGTTTCCTAAAAGTACAAATTTATTTAAATACAACATCTTGGCACTAACTGGTGAAAAGCTCGTACTAAAGTTCCCGGACTTTTTGCACCAATATAAGTTTCAGGTTTTTTTCAAATTTCCCAAACAACTGTCACATTGTTCAACCAAGATGGGAGCTGGTTGTCTGGCGACATCTATCCTCCTCCTGTTCCGGTCAGCCAGACATTGGAATGTTGTTGACTCATCTGTTAGGAATGATGTTTTGACTGAAGGCTCCTTGTCCCTTCTGCTCCAAACTGTGTCAAACTGAATTCATGTCAGAATGTCCAAGGATACAAACAGTCCTGCACCCCAACCAAATTCAAGCTTGACAATATCATCCCTGTCAAATGATTCTTCAATTTTCTCCTGAAAACCTCCAATGATAGAGCATCCAAAATTCTGGAAGGCAAGCTATTCCATTGGCTAATTTTTTGCACTGTCAGACAAGTTCTCTATACTTCTCAGTTGGATTTCTCTTTAGCAATCTTCTACCCATGGCTTCTTGTCCTGACCTCAGGTGCTTTGAAAATTGCCCCCCCCCTTCTCTGTGACAACCGCTTAAGTTTTGGAAGACAGTTATGTTAAATATAAAATGTGATATAACATAAAACATACAACATAAAAGTTAAAAAATAGGAAAAGGCAAGAGTGATTAAATATTATTAAAATTAGTTAAAGAGAAGAGGAGTTTAGTTTAGTTTAGCTTAGTTTAGTTTAGTTTAGTGTCAATGCCTAAAGCGTTTCCATGACTACTATCAACTTGAGAAGGGGGAGGGAATGCCATGCATACTTTTGGCCAGAATAAGAGTCTCATATTACTGCATTGGGATGTGAATGCGCATGTCCCAAACCCTGCCATAACCTCCTGTTGGAGAATGTGATTGATGACCTCAGCAAGAGTGGAGGGGGCACAGTGATAAAGTTCAGATGCCATTAAGTGGGATTTAGTTTCAGCTACACAGAAGTCCGTGCCAAGATGTTAGTCCTAATAAATGAATCGTTTTTTTTAACCTTGTCTCGGGGCTTGTAAATTAATTAGGGCAACTCTTGGAAACTTCACAGATAGCTGAAACTGACTTTTAAAATAATTTTTTTTCTGGGTTTCCTGAAGCCCTGGCTCTCCGAGCACTCCCTCCCAATGTTTGGGTTGCTTGGAGGGAAAATCAGGCAGCAGGAGATTGATTGCAGCTGGAGGTATGTGGCAAAGCCAAACAGGGATGCCTTTCTCAGAAGCAGAAGCAAGAGATGCGCAAATACATAGACAAAAACCTAGCAAGGGGGTTCATTGAGCCAGCGAAGCCACGGGTTGCGGCACCAGTCCTTTTCAAAGAAAAAAAAGATGGAACCATGAGATTATATGTGGACTTTCAAGGGATAAATGGGGTGTGCGTACACAACCTATACCCCCTTCCCCTCATGAAGGACATGCTGTCTCATCTGGCCAAGGGAAAAGTCTTCACCAGACTAGACCTCAGAGAAGCATACTACCGAGTACATATCAGAGAGGGAGATGAGGGGAAAACAGCGTTCAACTGCCCCCTAGGGAGCTTTCAATTCAAAGTGATGCCTTTCAGGATGCAGGGGCCCCCAGCGGTATTCATGCAGTTAATAAACAAGGTGCTGCACGAGCACCTCTACAAAGGGGCCCTCGTCTACCTAGATGACATCCTTATCTACACAGAGACCATGGATGACCCCATACCCCCGGTCTGGCAAGTACTGGAGAAACTTCTGGCAGCCAACCTGTAAGTCAATGTATCAAAATGCGAATTCTACAATGCATGGTTAGACTACCTGGGTTACCGAGTGTCAAATGATGGAATAGAGATGGACCCAGTGAAAGTGCAAGCCATCCTAAGCTGGCATGCCCCTCGCACTCGCAGCTTCCTAGGGTTTGCAAACTTGTACAGGCAATTCATCCCCTCCTTTGCGAAGATTGCCAAACCCTTGACAGACCTCCTGAAGACAGGGAGCCCGGGAAGGAAGCGTCGTCCAGCGTCGTCCCTACCATGGGACCTAACCTGCCAAGAAGCATTCAAGACACTAAAAGAAATATTTGCAAAGGAGCCAGTGCTGAAGCATCCTGACCCCGAGCAACCTTTCGTGATCCAGGCAGACGCCAGCGATGTGGCAGTGGGAGCGGTGCTACCCCAAAGAAACAACCAAGGAAACTTACAACCCTGCGCCTACACCTCCTGCAAGCTCACAGACACAGAGAGACGATGGGCCACATGGGAAAAGGAGGCTTTCACAGTGAGATGGGCACTGCTAACCTGGAGACACCTGTTGGAAGGGGGCCAGTAACTGTTTGAAGTCTGGACCGACCACAAAAATCTAGAGGTGCTTAGGATCCCACGGAAGCTATCACCCAAACAAGTCCGATGGGCTCAATACTTCAACCATTTTGATTTTGTCTTAAAGCACATTCCAGACGGGAGGAACTTTCTAGCTGACGCCCTCTCCCGCATGCCTCAGTACAAATGCGAACGGGAGCACGTAGTGGACACCATCATTCCCTCTACCCAAACCGCTGCCCAAGTGACCACCAGACGGAAACGCCATGACCGGCAAGACCAACCTGCAAGCGACCTAACCACGAGGCTCAAAACTGAACTGCTAGCAGACCCCTGGTTCCAAACCAACCAACACATCTTGACAAAGAGAGATGACCTTGCATGGAAGGGGACAAAACTCTACGTCCCAGAATCCCTACGTACCCTAGTTCTCCAGAGGAGTCATGATGCCAAACCAGCAGGCCACTTTGGGTTCCTAAAAACTTTACACTTAGCCCGGAGGCAATTCTGGTGGCCTGGCATGAAGAAAGATGTAGATAGTTACGTGAAAAGTTGTACCATTTGTGCCACGATGAAGAGACAACCAGGAAAACCCCCTGGACGACTGCAAACAGTAGCAGAGCCAACGAGGCCGTGGGAGGAGATCGCAATGGACTTTATAGTAGAGTTGCCAAAAAGTGGGGGAAACACAGTGATTTGGACTGTAATAGACCTGTTCTCCAAACAGGCACACTTCGTACCCTGTAGCGGACTACCCTCAGCTCACAAGCTGGCTAAACTGTTCGTGAAGCATATCTACTGACTGCATGGAGTACCTCGAAGAATTATCTCAGACAGAGGGGTCCAGTTCACGGCTAGGTTCTGGAGGGAGTTCCTGTGGTCCATTGGATCATCTCAGGGTCTAAGTTCAGCTTTTCATCCAATCACCAATGGGGCAGCAGAGAGACTGAACACCATGGTAGAGCAGTACCTGAGGTGCTATGTGAACTATCAGCAATCCAATTGGGCAGACCTTTTATCTTTTGTGAGGTTGCGTACAATAATGCTGTCCACAGTAGCACAGGACTCACACCATTCAAAATAGTGAGCGGTATGGACTTCGTCCCAATGCCTGAGTATCCAAGGGATCCCCCCTCCTCAGTCAGCTTGGCTGACTGGATGTCAATGCTGAAAGCGACCTGGGAAAATGTCAAAAAGGCACTGGCTAAAGCAGCACAAACCTATAAGAAACAGGCAGACAAACACCGGGCTCCGCAACGGCCATTCCAGGTGGGAGAAAAGGTTTACCTCTCCACAAAATATTTGAGATTAAAACTGCCTAGCAAGAAACTGGGGCCAAAGTTTATGGGACCATTTCCCATAGTAAAGATCATCAACCCAGTCACAGTGCAATTGAAACTGCCTCGATTGTTGGGGAAGATACACCCAGCATTCCATAGCAGCCTCTTGAAACCCGTGATTGGATCCACTCTGAGACCACTACCCCAGGAGCCCCCGGACCCTATGGTCATAGGGGACCAAACCCATTATGAAGTTCAGCGTATCCTTGATTCAAGGTGGCACAGGAGACAACTCCAATATTTAATCAGATGGAAGGGCTACCCTTCTCAGAGGCATCTTGGGTGAAAAGTAGAAATATCCAGGCTGATCGCCTTATAGCAAAATTCCATGCAGAAAATCCAAGCAAGCCTGGAGGAGGGACACATCCCTAAGTTATACACCTGTACTCAAATTGCTTTGGTTTATACAGGTCACTTTCAGGAAGTGAGGGGAGCCAGATGTCAATGCCTAAAGCGTTTCCATGACTACTATCAACTTGAGAAGGGGGGAGGGGGAATGCCATACATACTTTTGGCCAGAGTAAAAGTATTATATTGCTGTACTGGGATGTGAATGTGCATGTCCAGAACCCTGCCATAATCTTCTATTGGAGAATGTGATTGATGACCTCAGCCAGAGGGGATGGCGCACAGTGATAAAGTTCAGACTCAATTAAGTGGAGTTTAGTTTCAGCTACTCAGAAGTCCGTGCCAAGATGTTAGTCCTAATAAATGAATGGTTTTTTTTTTTTAACCTTGTCTCGGGGCTCGTAAATTAATTAGGGCAACTCTTAGTTTAGTTTAGTTTAGTTTAGTTTAGTTTAGTTTAGTTTAGTTTAGTTTAGTTTAGTTTGTTTTAGTTTTAGTTTTTATTGTCATTGCACATCGTACAACAAAATTAAATGCCATCTTCATTGTACATTATAACTATAAAAATAAAAACACAAACACACATCCTTCGCATTCTATATAATTAAAATCGAAAACCCAGAATTGCATTAATATTGTACTATACCGTAGAATTCAATATGTAGTTACTGCCCTGGGATAAAAGCTGTTTTTCAGCCTATTTGTCCTAGTTTTTATTATCCTGTACCGGCTGCCAGATGGTAATAGTTAAAAAACTCATCCTGCAATTCTTCTGACAACCTATCCTGAAATGTGTCCATGAGGGCTGCCTCATTCCAATCCGAATCCTGGCAAAGTAGCCTAAACTCGCTGATGTATTCCTGCAAGGAACCAGGCCCTGCTTCAGAGTCTTCAAACGTCGGGTAGGCTTCTCTGTCTTAATAGGGTCCTCATACATTAGCCTGAGGTGCTCACAGAACCCCCTGAAGTCATCCAGTAGAGGGCTAGCCTGGACCAACAGTGGGGTAGCCCAACGAGCTGTGGAGCTGGAGAGCAGGCTAATAATAAACCCCACTTTATCTTGGTCAGTGGGGAAATCCTCTGCTCTCAAACTAAAAAACAGCTGGCATTGTCCCCAAAAAGCCCAAAACGTGGCTTGGTTGCCATAAAATTTATCAGGCATTGCAACCGGGCATTTCCTCCGAGGCAGTGATGCAGCAGTGTGAACTTGGAGCTGAGCCACCTGGGCAGCCAGCACAGCTGCCTGTTGCATGAGCTGCGCGTTTTCGGCACAAAGCTGCTCCATTATAGATTATATGTAAATCTGTTTTAAAAGGCAGGAAACAAACTGTTCTGTCCCAAGCCTCGAATTTATACTGACGCCGGCTTGGCTGTCTGCCACGACTAAGGAGGGAGATAAGCAACCCCTTGGCTAGGAGCCCAGAAAATTATCTTTAGGAAAACAAGGCCTGAACTCACGGAATTCTGCAAACTTTCGCTACACCTGGATTAGCAAACTGTTGTTTCCTACAAAATTCCCCTCCCGTTGTCACACCTATAAGCTCTCTGGGAGAGGCCAATCAGTAGCCACCTGTTTCCTATTTCATTCTATGATTGGATTGGATTGGATTTATTGGATTTATATGCCGCCCTTCTCCCAAGGACTCAGCTTTTTCCAAAGCTGTTCCCTCCTCCTCCCAGCCCTACACATACGCACTTCAGGGACAACCTCCCTCTGTTCTTCCTCACTGCTTCCTGACTCAGATGCTACCTGATGGCCAACAGGCATCTCTAGTCCCTGCTCTGACTCCGAACACCCCCCAGAGTCTTCCTCACCCTCCAGGGCAGTCCCATAGTGTTCATTGCTGTCAGAGTCCACCAACAGCTCAGCCGGTCGCTGTTGGACCGCAACAGGTACCCAGGATGAGATCAATCTTTAAGCATGTTTTGAACTTTCTTAAGGCAGCAGGAGCTATAAAGCTCTTCCAAAGAGGAGAGGCGGCAACCCATGACCCTCTGGGCAATGGCATTAACCCTCTGGAGCGCTGTCCTGTCTGCCACTGTGCAATTGGCAAACTAAACACAGGTACAGTAAATTAAAATACTCTCTATGATGCAGCGGTAGAAGGTCACCAATGGTTTTTCATTCAGTTGTTGTTGTCTGAGAGGTCTCAGGTAGTATAATCTCTGTTGGACCCTTTTGACCAGTGCTGCAATGTGAGTGCCCCAGGCCAGGTCCTCTTTTATGATAACATCCAGAAACTTAAAACTAGCCACTTGCTCCACTCGATCTCCATTGATAAGCAAGGGTGGATGTCTGATCTGTTCTTCTATAGTCCACTATAAGCTCCTTGGCCTTATTGGTGTTAAGGACCAAGTCTCCATACTAGAAAAGCAAGCAGTCCACTTCATCTCAATAGGCAGATTCATCCCCCCTCCCCGGACATGAGTCCCACCACTGTGCCTTCAAAGGACTAATCAGCCTCACAATTCCATGCTCCTCTAAGCTTCCCATGTTTTAGGTTCTTTTCATAAAGCCAGGAGGGTGGGGGGGCTTGCCTCCCCTCCATGGGGAGAGTGTTCCAAAGAGTGGGGGCAATGGTACAGAAGGTTCTCTTCCTGGACCCTGCAAATTGGAATTTTTCAACTGATGGGTTATGCAACATACAAGAGAAGGTTTAGGGGAGACATGATAACGGTCTTCCAAACTTGAAGGGCGGTTGGTTTGTCGACTTATTCCCCAAAGCATTGAGGGCAGGACAACCAGAGAAGGCATGGAAGCTTCTCAGAGGGAGACCCAACCTGGAAATAAGGAGGAATTTCCTGACAGTAACCAATGGAACAACTTATCTCCTGGAGTTGTAGATGTTCCATTACTGATGGTTTTCAAGACAAGATTGAACCATCATTTGTGTCAGGTTTCTGAAAGATGCCCTAATTAATTCATGAACCTCAAGCCAAGTTTAAAAAAAAAAATCCAGTCATTTATTAGGAATACCCATTGCAGTCATATCTGACTTCATTTTAATTATGGCTGAACTTTGCCCCGGTTTCTTCCCTCCCCTCAATCTGTGTCATAAATCACATCCTCCAATAAGGTGCACACCTCACAAGCCTGCTGTAGCAATCTGAAATCCAACTCAAGCCAACGGTATGTGTGGAAGGCTCTTCCCTGCTTTCCTCACCATGGCAACTTTATGAGTTGACAATTCGTTTGGGATGGTATATTAGTAAGAATTAGATCTGGAGACTAAAACATATCAAAAACGGTTGCAGGATTTGGGTTTGGCTCGTCTAGAGAAAAGAAGGATTGGAAGTGAGGGGGAGGGGGAAATGAAGACATGATAGCAGTGTTCCAGTATTTGAGAGGCTGCCACAAAGAAGAGGGTGTCAATTTATTTTCCAACGTGCCAGAGGGCAGGACAAGAAACAATGCATGTAAATTAACCAAGGACAGAAGCAACCTGGAATTAAGGAGAAACTTCCTGACAGGGAGGACAATTAACCCATGGAACAGCTTGCCTTAAGAGATTGTGGGTGCTTCATCACTAGAGGTTTTTAAGAGGAGAGTGGACAGTCACTTGTCTGAAAATGTTATAGGATCTCCTGCTTGAGCAGGGGGCTGGTTAGAAGATATTCAAAGTTCCTTCCATCCCTATTTTGATTCCGTAGAAGGACTCCTACGTTGGGCAGGGAGGAGGACTAGAAGACATCTAAAGTTCGTTCCAGGTCTATAATTCTATGATATCTCCCCTGGCTGACTGGGTAGGATGGGCTGATGTAAAGGGATGAAGATGTTTCCATAGGTGGTATGGCCTCATGCCATATAGGGCTTTTTAGGTCATAACCACCACATTGAATTGGACCCAAAAGTAAACCAGCACCCAATGCAGCTCATGGAGCATTATCTAGCTGAAATGCTTAGAACAGAAAAAGTTGCTTTCTCCAGCCTGGTGCTTTGCAGATGTCTTTGCTATATTCTTCTCAAAAGTCCCAACCATCATTCTGATTGGATTCTTGAGAAATAAGGAGCCCATCGACTAATGGAAGGTATGAAAACTCAGAATGCCAGGAGATAAGTGACAATAATTGCAGACTGAGTGGTAGGAGTGGCTGAGATCATCTGAAAGCCAACCAATGATATTATGGCAGAGATAATGTTTGAACAAGGAACTTCAGTCTTCTAACTTTAGTGTTTTTTCAACTTGGCTATTTTAAGATGTGGGAATTCTGGGAGTTGAAGTCTACAGACCTTAGAGAGGAATAACAGAGTTGGAAGGGACCTTGGAGAACTTCTAATCCAACCTCCTGCTTAGGCACGAAACCCTATACCACTTCAGACAAATGATTATCCAATCTCTTCTTTAAAACTTCCAGTGTTGGAGCATTCATAACTTCTGGAGGCAAGTTGTTCCACTGATTAATTGTTCTCACTGTCAGGAAATTTCTCCTTAGTTCTAAGTTGACTTAGTAACTGTGGCAAGAAATATTGTAAAATAGGGCAAAACTCCCTTAAGAAGTTTCTCACTTAGCAACATAAATTTTGCACTCAATTGTGGTCGTAAGTTGAGGACTACCTGTGCAAGTAGAAGTCTCAGATCTGGGGCTTGGAGCATGTGATGAAAGAGTGTGTTTTAAGCTAAGCATATTTTGGTTCATGTCACTCTTCCAATGAGTACCATGAGAACTGCACATAAAGTACCCTGACTTTCAAGTTTAAAGAACATTATAAGAATTTAATGTTGGCTGATTTAAAAAAATGCCTTTAATAAGCAAATTCTAATACTTTCCATCTTAACTTTTCAAGGAGTATATAGATAACATTTTAAGTAAGATCAAAACTGTTGGCTGGAAATAAGGAAAATAGACTAGTATTTAGTGAGTTTTGAGAAAACCAGGATCCATAACCTGAAAAGTTAACAATTGCTTTAAAAAAAAAAACACAATATCATGCATGTAATAAGCAGATTCTAATATTTTCTGACTTACCTTTTCAAGGAGAAAATAGATAACATCTTAAGTAAGATCAAAATTGTTGTCTGGAAATAAGGAAAATAGATGTGTCCAGAGGTGGTATTCAGCCAGATGTGACAGGTTCTGGAGAACCGGTAGCGGAAATTTTGAGTAGTTCGGAGAACTGGCAAATAGGCTGGCCCTGCCCCTGCTGCCTCCCAGCTGATCTTCTTTTGTTGCCCTGAACAGGAGAACGGAGCTGGAAAGCAGGTTAGTGGGGTTGGGAGGGAATGGTGATTTGCAGTAAACTTCCCCTATCACGTCCACAAAGCCACACAACACCCACCAAGCTACACCCACAGAACCGGTAGTAAAATTTTTGAATCCCACCACTGCTTGTGTCTAGTGCATTTTGAGAAAACCAGGATCCATAACCTGAAGAGTTAACAACTGTTTTTTAACAACATCAAAGCTGATACCCAAATGTTGCTTGAAAATATTCTCAAATCTTTCTTATGCAAACGTCTGAGGAAGCTTGAGGGAGATCTTTCAGTTGAGCCTTGATATTTGTCTGCAGTTACTCAGGCTTTCCCTTATACATTATTTGAATGAAGCCAACAGTCTTTGCAAGAGAAACATATAGATGACGGTGAAGGAATTTGATGTCATGTTCTATTCATCGCTGTTAGAAACACATTCATAATTGACCTTCAATTTAGCCCTGTTGGTTACCATTCCTTTATTGTCAGTTGAGAAAACTTGACATAAATGCAAGCAACAGAACTGTGCAATATGTAAATATTGCAGCCGTTGTGTCAAAAGGAAACAGAGCAATATTTTCCAAAGCTTAGAATATTACATCCAAATATCTGGCTTGTTATTTTGAAATGTGATGATCTCCATTTTGCCATATACATTCAGGAACTTCTTTTAATCTTTAAGACCACTGTGGAATTTTTCCCAGACTATTTTCCCCTTCCTTTTTATTCCTTGTTGATTCCTAGCTGGCTCCAATTTCTGGTTTTAGTGGTAATACATTTTTTCCCCTAAATATCTTTCAACATCACCAGGGGATGTCCAACTTTGTCAACTTTAAGACTTGTGGACTTCAACTCCTGGAATTCCCCAGTCAGGATTATTAACTTTGGAGGGACATGATCTCCAATTGGAGTGGCACTAGAGGTGGTATTCAGCAGTTTCTTACCAGTTCTGGAGAACAAGTAGTGGAAATTTTGAGTAGTTTGGAGAACCAGTAAATACCACCTCTGACTGGCCCCACCCCCATCTATTCTCTGCCTCCTGAGTCCCATCTGGTCAGGAGGGAATGGAGATTTTACAGTATCCTTCCCCTGCCAAGCCACACCCACCAAGTCACGCCATGCCCACCAAGCCACGCCCACAGAAGAGGTAGCAATTTTTTTGAATCCCACCACTGGGTGGTACGCCTTTTTATGGTGTGGGAAAAACAAAATACATGAATATTTTCAGAGACATTATGTTAGAAATGCATTATTGTGAGTGTGGGCAAAAATTAAAGAAAAACAATATTTGAAAATAGCAATTTGGCTTTCCACCATGGAGGCACTGATACATCTGAATATTGTTAACATGGAAAAAAATACAAGATATAAGGACATCTTGAATGAAAAAATGGGGAACTTTAAACTAAGCCAAAAGGGAAGAAGGAAGGGGAAGGAGTGGAGGAAGGAAGGAAGTAGAGAAGGGAGGGAGGGAGAAAAGAAAGGGAAAATAAGGTGCTCTTACAACAGGAGGAAGGGATGGTAAATAAAGCAACCCCAACTGTATATAATAACCTATTAAATGGAATAACAAATGTATAAGAATGACAAATGTAAAGAAGAATAAAAATTATGTGAATGTATATTTAAAATGATATGTAAGAGAATGAAAAATAAAAAAAAATAATTGAAAGAAAAAAAAAACTAAGCCAAAATTGAATAGTCAAGAGATTGATTTAGCATGATGGCCACATGTGCAAATACAATCAGGATATGCGACAGATGTTAAAATGCAAGGTTTTTATAAAGAATTAACAGAACTAGGTCAGATACGAACAGGGACAGAGGAAAACGAATCAAAAAAATTTATAGCTATCTATTGAGCCTTAAAATGGAAGAAGAGCAAGTAAAAGAAACAATGATAGTATGGGCTAAAAAATCCGGTTATGCTATAGAGATAGATAAGTGGCAGAAATTGTGGAATAGGAATAATAAATTAACAATGCCAACTGCATATAAAGAAAACCTATATAGAATGTTCTATAGATGGCACTTTCTAACAGCAAGACTGGCAAAAATGTTTTAAGGACATGTCCGCTAAATGTAATCATAATATGAACCAGGTTTATATTATCATATGTGGTGGACATCAGTGGTGGGATTCAAATTTTATTACTACAAGTTCTGTGGGCATGGCATGATGTGGCTTGGTGGGTGTGGCAGGGGAAGGATACTGCAAAATCCCCATTCCCTCCCCACTCCAGCGGAAGGATACTGCAAAATCTCCATTCCCTCCCCACTCCAGCGGAAGGATACTGTAAAATCTCCATTCTGTCCCCATTCCAGGGGAAGGATACTGCGAAATCTCCATTCCCTCCCCACTCCAGGGGAAGGATACTGCAAAATCCCCATTCCCTCCCCACTCCAGCAGAAGGATACTGTAAAATCTCCATTCTCTCCCCATTCCAGGGGAAGGATACTGTAAAATCTCCATTCTCTCCCCATTCCAGGGGAAGGATACTGCAAAATCCCCATTTCCTCCCCACTCCAGCAGAAGGATACTGTAAAATCTCCATTCCCTCCCCACTCCAGCGGAAGGATACTGTAAAATCTCCATTCTCTCCCCATTCCAGGGGAAGGATACTGCAGACTCCCCATTCCCTCCCCACTCCAGGGGAAGGATACTGTAAAATCCCCATTCCCTCCCCACTCCAGGGGAAGGATAAAGTAAAATCCCCATTCCCTCCCCACTCCAGGGGAAGGATACTGTAAAATCTCCATTCTCTCCCCATTCCAGGGGAAGGATACTGCAAAATCTCCATTCCCTCCCCACTCCAGGGGAAGGATACTGCAAAATCCCCATTCCCTCTCGATCAGCTGGGACTCACGAGGCAGAGAATAGATGGGGGCAGGGTCACTTAGAAGTGGTAGTTCTCCAAACTACTCAAAATTTCCACTATCGGTTCTCCAGAACTGGTTAGAACCTGCTGAATACCACCTCTGATGGACATGCCCAAAGGCAAAATAATATTGGACAAAAATACACATATGGTTAGAAAAAATGGTAAAGTAGCATACACTGTATATCTAAAACCAGAAATATTTTGCTCGTTATCTTGCTAGAAAAATAAAATAAAGGGAATACACATTTAATTTTACACAGGATAACAGCAGCTTGAATTGTGTGTTTCCACAATAGTGGAAAAACGAAGAGGAAAATGTAATTTAAAAAATATCAGAATGTGCAGAAATGGATCGATTAACACTTACAATTAAGGGGAAGGAAGAAACTGAATACTTTTAAATATGGGATTTGTTTTATCAAAGGCTAACTAGCAGAAACAGAAGTTAGAAATTTAAACGCATAAGAGAATGATTAATTACATAAGGAAGGTTCACTAAAATGGATAAGCAAATACTATTATTATTATATGATCACTATTACGGTTATGAATATTACTGCTATTATGTGATTACTATTTCTTAAAACTAATTTTACCCAGACAATACACTGCTTATGTAGACATTGAATTTTTTATGTTTTAATTTTTTTAAAAAAAAACTTTTAAAAAATAAATTGCAGCGAAGGAGTGATGTAACCAGGGCAATACCTTTTATAAATAAATAAAATTCAGCCCAACAATGCAAGAAACTCAAGGAGAGGTAACCACAGGATGAAACAGAATGACCCAGAATCTTTGGGACTGTTGAATAGAATAGAATAGAATAGAATAGAATAGAATAGAATAGAATAGAATTCTTTATTGGCCAAGTGTGATTGGACACACAAGGAATTTGTCTTTTGTGCATAGGCTCTCAGTGTACATAAAAAGACAAGATACATTCATCACGAATCATAAGGTACAACACTTAATGATAGTCATAGGGTACAAATAAGCAATCAGGACACAATATCAATATTAATATATATCTTAAGAATACAAGCAACAAAGTTAGAGTCCTGCAGTCATAAGTGAGAGGAGATGGGTGATAGGAACGATGAAAAGACTAATAGTAATAGTAATGCAGCTTTAGTGAATAGTTTGACAGTGGGGAGGAAATTATCTGTTTAGCAGAGTGATGGCGTTTGGGGCAAAACTGTTCGTGTGTCTAGTTGTCTTGATGTGCAGTGCTCTATAGCGTTGTTTTGAGGGTAGGACTTGAAACTATTCATGTCCAGGATGTGAGGGGTCTGTAGTTATTTTCACGGCCCACTTTTTGACTTGTGCAGTGTACAAGTCCTCAAAGGAAGGCAGGTTGGTAGCCATTGTTTTTTCTGCCATTCTGATTATCCTCTGACGTCTGTATCTGTCTTAAATGTTGCTACCCCTCCCTCCCAAAACAGCCATTTAACAACTGCAGTGAACGAGTGAGTGTAACATGTAGCCCAGCTCTAAATCTTGGCCAAAGACAACACTAGTTGGCCTGTTGCTTCTCTGTGCTTTATCCGGATGTCGAATAACGTTGAGCTAGAGAGTGCTTATTTGCTGAGTCTACCAGTCCATGGAAAGCCCTATTATATTACAGGCCATCAATGAAGTACCAAGAGAAGGATTCCTTTTGTTTTATTGTTCCTTTGATAAGGCTGTAAAACCCAGAACTTCTGCATTGACATTTCCTCAATTGATGAGACCGTATATAAAAGCGAGTCACCGGCGTCCTCTGATAAAGGAAGCAAACTTTAGACAGCCTTGATTGCCGTGTTCAGGGCTTTGATAAAAGGAGCCGAATGAAACACAGAACGGTGTTGCAGGCAGAAAGAAAGGACATAAACCAGGAAAAGGCAGGCATTGGTCTCTCGGCCTGCCATAACTTAGACTTTTAATAGCATCCATTTATCTAATGCTGGCAGTTTCCTTAAAGTTTCCCACAGATAAACAGCCACTGGTTGGCTTTAAAAATCACCCTGACAGATCCTTTTAAAAGAACAGAAGAGGCCATGAGCAGTTGAGCACCTAAAAAGAAAGCACTTTTTCCATATGTATGTATGTATATATGTATGTACGTACATATGTATGTATGTATACAGAGAGAGGGGGGGGGATGGATGGATGGATGGATGGATGGATGGATGGATGGATGGAGGGAGGGAGGGAGGGAGGGAGAGAGAGAGAGAGAGAGAGGTTTTTAAGGAGGGTTCTGAAAGTTGTGTTTAAGTCTGTGTTGGGCTGCACAACTGTCCAAGACAGGCTTGGCTTTCACTCCGTAAAGGATTTTATAACGCAAAGGGATGGAGCTTTCCACATTGTGGGGAAGAGAGATAATGTGCTCCTTATTTATTTTATTTTATCTTGAACTCCTCTCCTCTCTTCTTCCTCTCCGTTCCACTTTCTATTCTGTTCTGTTTTCTTCCTTTCCATTCTGTTCCATTCCGTTCCACTCCACCCCATTCCATTCCTTATTTATTCTATTCTATTCTATTCCTATTCCTATTCCTACCCCACCCCACCCTACTCTACTCCATTCCATTCCATATTTTTCCATTTTGTTCTGTTCTGTTCCATTCCATATTTTTCCATTCTATTGCATTCTGTTCTGTTCCATTCCGTTCCGTTTCATTTCATATTTTTCTATTCTATTCTGTTCTATTCTATTCTATTCTATTCTATTCTATTCTATTCCATTCCATTCCATTCCATTCCACTCCATTCTATCCTATCCATATCTTGCATATAGCACTATGGCTGTAGCTGCTGCCTTGACTTTTTTGAGTCTGGCTCTCTCTGGCTGTCCCCTTCTTCCCATAGCATCACTGTGGCTTGTCGAAGACCTATACCTGTTCAGAAAAAGGGGGTCTTGAGTTTAAGTCAAATCTGCTTCCAGTTTGAGACGAGTAACCCAAATGTGGTTTCCCTTCATAACAAATTGCCAAGGTTGAGCTTAATCAAATGGGAATTTTCTGCAATTAAGAAGTTGGCTCCCATTTTGATAGGATATGTTCTTAATGGATTTCCTGAAAAAAAGGAGAGTTTCTCTATTTTTTTTTAAAGCTACGCAAATGTGGCGAAGTCTCTTAAGCTGAGTAAAGGTTCCGTACTCCTGAGCGCACCTGCTCCCACATAATGAGTTTGTGGACCACTGCGCACCACTCACTGTCCACAGAGCAGTTGCAACCGTGTGCTCCATCAGCCTGCTCACAACATCCCCGTCTGCGTATCCGTTAAATTAACTCAGCACGGATCACAGAGTTTCAAATGTCAGCCTTTAAAACTCAGACAGGCATTGATAATGAGGCCGTATTGACAAAGGAGAATATAAGGCCATGTATTGACCGTTGCAATTGGAATATAATCATCCTCAGATTAAAATATATCAAAAAGGAAGACTTTTTCGCAGCCAAGCAAAATGTTCTTAATTTGAATAAAAATGCACTGTTCGCAGGAAGGATGTTGCATGGGGAGAAGGAATAAGTAGGAAAGGGTGTGCCACAAAAATTATGGTGGGCTTATTGATTATGGATTCAGTCCTTTCGGATGAGGGATTGTCATTGGGAAAAGCTTCACACAATGCTTATCCTGTTGATTGATTATATTTATTTCTTGACAAACTTGAACACTGGGTGCTATCCAGAGGTGGGTTCTTACTGGTTTGGACCGGCATGGCCGAGTAGGGAGTAACTTGGCCTGCCACGCCCCCGAACCGGTTCTATGGTTTCTGCATGCTTAGAAGCAATTTTTTTAGTACTGTGCATGTGGGCATGGAGCGCATCCCTGAGCAAACTGGCGGTAGCAGCAGCCAGAATCCACCCCTGGTGCTATCTAACAAAATGAAATTCAATGGTGAAAAATGCAAAGTTCTACATTTAGGCCAAGAAAAACCAAATGCACAGGTACAGTATAGGTCAGCGATGGCGAACCTTTTTTGGCTCGTGTGCCATAAGTGGGGGGAGCGCAGGGGGGTCGTGTGCAGGTGTGCCGCACCCATAATGCAATGCGTGAACCCCTCAGTGTGCATGTGCACACTACAGATGCGACCCCCAATTTTTTGCATGCTTTTTTCGCCCTCCCCAGGCTCCAGAGACTTTATAGGAGCCGGGGAGGGCAAAA
This sequence comes from Natrix natrix natrix, assembly GCA_029891615.1. Taxonomy (NCBI): domain Eukaryota; kingdom Metazoa; phylum Chordata; class Lepidosauria; order Squamata; family Natricidae; genus Natrix; species Natrix natrix. The sequence continues at coordinate 4,985,199 of JAKRSK010006657.1, forward strand.
ACAGCCTCCCCCGCCCCCCCGGAAGCCCTCCGGAGGCTTCAGGGACCTTCAGGACGCTTCCCTGAAGCCTCCGGAGCAGTCAAAATGAACCTCCGAGCAAACCGGAAGTCCGTTCCTGAATTTCCAGTTTGCTCATAGGGCTGGTTTTTTGCGCTCCGGAAGCTTCAGGGAAGCTCATGAAGCCTCTGGAGGGCTTCGGGGGGGGGGCACTCTTTTTGCCCTCCCCAGGCTCCTATAAAGCCTTTGGAGCCTGGGGAGGGTGAAAAATGGCTTTAAAAAAGGGTGAACTCAGCTGGCCAGTGTGCGCATGCGTGCTGCCCAGCTGACAGGGCAGCGCCTTGCATGCCCTGACAAATGCCTCCCTGTGCCACCTGTGGCACGTGTGCCATAGGTTCACCATCACTGGTATAGGTGGTACCTTGCTCAATAGTAGTAACTGTGAGAGGGATCTTAGAGTCCTAGTAGACAACCATTTAAATATGAGCCAGCCGTGTGCAGCAGCTGCCAAAAAAGCCAACACAGTTCTAGGCTGCATCAACAGAGGGATAGAATCAAGATCACGTGAAGTATTAATACCACTTTATAAGGCCTTGGTAAGGCCACACTTGGAATACGGCATTCAGCTTTGGTCAGCATGATATAAAAGAGATATGCAGAATCTAGAAAGAGTGCAAAGAAGAGCAACAAAGATAATTAGGGGACTGGAGGCTAAAACACATGAAGAACGGTTGCAGGAACTGGGTAGGTCTACTTTAATGAAAAGAAGGACTAGGAGTGGCATGATAGCAGTCTTCCAATATCTCAGGGGTTGCCACAAAGAAGAAGAAGTCAAGCTATTATCTGAAGCACCTGAGGGTAAACAAGAAGCAATGGGTGGAAACTAATGAAGGAGAGAATCAACTTAGAACTGAGGAGAAATTTCCTGACAGTGAGAACAATTAATCAGTGGAACAACTTGCCTCCAGCGAATGTTCGTGAATGTTCCAACACTGGAAGTCTTTAAGAAGATGTTGGATAACCATTTGTCTGAAGTGGTGTAGGGTTTCCTGCCTAAGCAGGGGGTTGGACAAGAAGACCTCCAAGGTCCCTTCCAACTCTGTTATTCTGTTCTATTTGCCAGCAATAGAATAGAATAGTGCTGGAACACTGGAGCCTAGCCAACAAAATTGATCAGAATAGATCTAGAAAGGACCTTGGAGGTCTTCTAGTTCAGCATACTATTTCAGGCAAATGACTGTCCAGTCTCTTCTTAAAAGCCTCAAGTGGTGACACCCACAATGTCTGAAGGCCAGCTGTTCCACAGGTTAATTGTCCTCACTGTTAGGGATTTTCTGCTTAATTACAGGTTGCTTCTCTCCTTGATGAGTTTCCATCCATTGTTTCTTTTCCTGCCTTCTGGTGCTTTGGAGAATGATTTGACCCCCTCTGTTCTTTGTGGCAGCTCCTCAAATACTGGAATCCTGCTATCATGTTCACCCCTAATTCTTCTTTTCTCTAGAACCCAATTCCTGCAACTGTTTTCGTCTTCGGGTCTTTAATCGTCTTAGTTGCTCTTCTCTACACTTTTTATTTTGTGATGTGGTGACCAAAAGTTGCAAAACAAAAATTATCATGTGACTCCAGGACACGACAACCATCATAGAACCAATTGCTAAGGGTCTAAATTTTGATCATGTGACCATGAGAGTGCTACAACAGTCATACGTGTAAAGAAATGGCTAGTTTCTTCAGTGCTTCAGTAGAAAAGATGTTGAGACTCTAGAAAGAGTGCAGAGAAGAGCAACAAAGAGGATTAGGGGACTGGAGACTAAAACATATGAAGAACGGTTGCAGGAAATGGGTATGTCTAGCTTGATGAAAAGAAGGACTAGGGGAGACATGATAGCAGTCTTCCAATATCTCAGGGGTTGCCACAAAGAAGGGGGGGGTCAAGTTATTCTCCAAAGCACCTGAGGGTAGAACAAGAAGCAATGGGTGGAAACTAATCAAGGAGAGAAGCAACTTAGAACTGAGGAGAAACTTCCTGACAGTGAGTACAATTAATCAGTGGAACAGAAGTTGCCTCCAGAAGATGTGAATGCCCCAACACTGGAAGTCTTTAAGAAGATGTTGGGTAGCCATTTGTCTGGAACGGTATAGGGTTTCCAGCCTAGGCAGGGGGTTGGACTAGAAGACCTCCAAGGTCCCTTCCAACTCTACTATTGTATTGTATTGTATTGCTGTTGTAACTACAAGCAGTCACTAAATGAACTGTTGTAAGTTGAGAGGACTGCCTATAGGTTGAAACAATATCTATGGAGAGTCTTCTACCATCCACATCATGGTTATCCCAACGGTGCTTTTTCTGCATGGGCAGATCTGTACGCTGGGAAGCAAAACAGCCACTTCGCAAACACATGACACAACATGCAAGCTCATCAGGACAGGATTCAATAGTCAAATCTACATCTAAAAGAGAAGGAGTCACTCTTTTGAAGACAACAAAATCCACATTCTGGATAGTGAGGGCTGCTGGTTTGAAAGAGTGGTAAAAGAGGCCATATACATGTCAATCATCCCACTGGTACCAGGGGTGGGTTCCTGCCAGCTCTAACCTCTTCTATAGAAGAGGTTCCATAAATGTACAATGCCGTTTAGAACCGGTTCCAGCTCCCTCCCTCCCTCCCCCCGCCCGTCCACACATCATCAAGATGAAGAGCGAGAGGAGGAATTCTGGGAGTTGAAGTCCACAAGTCCTAAAGCTGTCAAGTTTGAACACCCCTGGGGGTATTTTTTTCTAAAGGGTTAGGGGTGCTAGGGTCTTGTAACTTGACAGCTTTAAGACTTGCACACTTCAATGCCAGAGTTCCTGAGCCAACATGACTGGAGGAGGAATTCTGGGAGTTGAAGTCCACAAGTCTTAAAGCTGTCAAGTTTGAACATCCCTGGGGTTTTTTTTCTAAAGGGTTAGGGGTGCAAGGGTCTTATAACTTGACAGCTTTAAGACTTGCGTGCTTCAAATGCCAGAGTTTCTGAGCCAACATTTTGGTTGCTAAGCAAGAGCGTTGTTAAGTGAGTTTCACCACATTTTACAAGTTGGCCATGCCCACCCGGTCACATGGCCAGCAAGCCACTCCCACTCAGTCACATGGCCAGCAAGACACTCCCACCCGGTCACATGACCAAGAAGCCACTCCCACCCAGTCACATGGCCAGCAAGACACTCCCATCAAGCAGGCCACACGTACAGAAGAGGTTCTAAAAATATTTGAAACCCACCACTGACTGGTACATACAGCAAAAGAAACTCCTGGGGCATTATTTTTACCGAGAGTCTAACTTTATTGATCATTCCACATAGGTGCAGAAGTAGCAAAGCCAATTCTAAACTTCTCATGTGGAAACCATTATAAATAATGTTGAGTACTGAGGAGCTTGGCCAGCAGAGGGCGTTCGGAGGAAGCCCTCTGATTGGCCAAGGCGCGCGCTCCAGCCGGCGGGAGAATTTAAGGTTTCCTATTGGTTCTACCGGCTGACAGCTGTAAGTATAAATAGCTGTCAGCCGGCTCGCGTTTTGTCCGTTGTCAGTTAGCCTGTTCCTTAATAAACCTACGTTGAACTGACGCTGCCTCAGTCTCCTCACTACGAATCTAACACTGGCGACGAGGACGGGCGACACGGACCCCTTCGTCGTGCCACCAATGGCTACCTCCGCTGCTTTTTCGCCTTTCAGGCCATTACAGCCAGCTTGATAAGGAGGCGCTGGCTGCCGTTGCGGGAGTAAAGCGCTTCCACCATTACCTATACGGTCGTCACTTCTCCCTCATTACTGATCACAAGCCCCTTCTGGGTATCATTGCCGGGGATCGACCCACTCCTCCCATCCTCTCCCCGCGCATGTTACGGTGGATTGAATTCCTCTCTGCCTATTCCTATAATCTTGCCTATCGCCCTGGCGGTCATATAGCCCATGCAGACGCTTTGAGCCGCTGCCCCTTGCCAGTGCCCATTAGTGACCCGGCTCCTACGGTTCAGGTATCCCTAATCGGTGACTTGTCACTTCCTATGTCCGTCTCGGACATAGCTGCGGCATCTGCAACCGATCCTGTCATTACCCGAGTTATGGCCGCCGTAACTCGAGGTTGGGCGGCGTACTCTACGGACCCCCTACTCTTGCCTTTTTTCCGCCGCCGCTGCGAACTTTCAGTGATGCAGGATTGCCTCCTCTGGGGCTCCCGCGTCATTATTCCCTCTTCCTTGCGCGCCTCTGTGCTGTCTCGCCTCCATGACGGCCACCCAGGCATTGTCCGAATGAAGGCCCTTGGCCGCGGATATGTCTGGTGGCCGTCTATGGATGCGGACATCTCTTCCTACGTTCAAGGCTGTTCTGCCTGCCAGCGAGTGCAGGCTGCCCCCCCCACCGCACCGCCCCGCGAGTGGGAACAGCCTTTCGCCCCATGGAGTCGACTGCACGTCGACTTCATGGGTCCCATTGATGGCCATTCCTTCCTAGTCGTGGTAGACGCATGGTCCAAATGGGTTGAGCTATTCCCCATGCCCTCTACCACCTCCGCGGCCACTATCCGCGTTCTCAATTCACTTTTTACAACCCATGGGCTGCCCGATGTTATCGTTTCCGATAACGGGCCCCAATTCGCCTCCTCCGAATTCCTCTCCTTTCTCACCTCCCTGGGCATCCGCCATGCCCCAATTTCACCATACCACCCGGCCAGCAATGGCCTGGCGGAACGTGCGGTCCGTTCTGCCAAAGATGCCTTTGCCCGTATGGCAGCACTACCATGGCCTGACCGCATTCATACGTACCTCCGTACCCAACACACCACACCTTGCTCCTCCACGGGCAAAGCCCCCTCCGAGCTGCTCATGGGTCGCCGCCTCAGGTCTACTTTAGACCGCCTGCATCCCCTCTGTTCTTCCCCCCCCTTTCACCCTTCCACCTCCCCGAGATCCTTTCTAGTGGGGGAGGAAGTTTTCGCCCGGAATTATGCGGGAGAACCCAAATGGGTGCCTGGAAAGATCTCAGATGTAACAGGGCCCTGCTCTTACAGGGTCCTCCTCAACGATGGGAGATCTTGGAGGCGCCATGTAGACCTGTTGCGGCGACGACCGGCAGAAGTTCCCGGAATTGCATCCAGCGGACAGAAACAGCCAGGCCCTAACAACGCCGCCTGCCGGCCCAACCGTACCAAAAACTCTAGCTCCGAGTCGGCGCAGGTGGCCCCCGGTGCGTTTGGTTCCTTACCTGCTCTGACGCATCCATCTCCTAGGGTTGGGCCTGTCGCGGCCGCTCCTCCAGGCCCTCGTCACACGGGCGGGGCCGACACTCCTTCCTCCTCGGACGCCACACCAACTGTGCCAAGGCGTTCCCAGCGCGTGCGCAGACGACCAAGATATTTGGAAGATTACGCATGCGCAATCCGGGGGAAAGGGGTGTTGAGTACTGAGGAGCTTGGCCAGCAGAGGGCGTTCGGAGGAAGCCCTCTGATTGGCCAAGGCGCGCGCTCCAGCCGGCGGGAGAATTTAAGGTTTCCTATTGGTTCTACCGGCTGACAGCTGTAAGTATAAATAGCTGTCAGCCGGCTCGCGTTTTGTCCGTTGTCAGTTAGCCTGTTCCTTAATAAACCTACGTTGAACTGACGCTGCCTCAGTCTCCTCACTACGAATCTAACAAATAAAACCCCACCCGGATCTCCCTACAGGACATTGTCAACCAATCAATTGCATTTATTTTGTTTTGAGAACATTCTGAGCACCTTGGAGTTTTCCCAGCATTTGACCTTGGAGATGTTAAGGACTTCCAAGGCAGTGTTGACTCTCTAGCATTCCTCAATTCCTTCCCAAGCCTCCCTTGCTCTCCAATCCTTTACTTCCCTCTTTCTGTTGTCTGGTTGCAAGCAGGAGTGGCTAACAAGTCAGCCATAACACTACTGTTGTGGCTCACCAGCTGAGCTGGAAGCAGATTCGGACAATGAGGAGATTGAGGAGGAACATGGGGGCCATTCCTGGAGTCTGGAGAAGGCTCTGATGAGGGCTCTGTGTCAGAGGCAGAGAGAGGGCCAGAGCCGTCTGACAGTTATCAACTGCCTTCAGAGTCAGACATCAGTGAGGCAGACGAACAGCTGGAGCCTGTTCCCAGTGTGCGCATGCACAGAGTTACCAGATGCTCTTTTTTATTTTTTACAGAGAATAAAGTTTTTAGAATTATATACTACTGAGTTGGGAATTAACGGCTGGACAATGCAAATGGATATTGAATGCTTTTTGATTTGCTAAAAGGTTGATAGTTGTGAGAAAATATATTTTCTATATTTTCTATATATTAAAAAAAGTGGTCAAGGAAACTATGATCAACTTAAGCATTGTTGGAAGAAATGTCCTTCTGGGTTCGGCTCCAAGTGGGGAAAAAGACACTGGAGACATGGAGGCTGCTTGGAAAGATGGTTTTAATGGTGGACAGGACCGCATGGCTTGAGTCCTGAACAGAAAAGGTGATCACATGCTTCAATGTTGGTGGAGAAGAAGAGAAGGGAAAGGAAGAGAAGGGAAAAAAGGGAAGAGAAGAGGCTTGCAGGGCTTTTTATAATCTGTTCTGCCCCACCTATCTGTTTCCTGTTCCTGTGTAAGAAATGTATTCTGATTGGTTGCTAGACTCCCATGGGCCCGTGCAAGGGCAACCCTCTAGGCTGAGTTTTGAATCCAGATTTGATTGAGTTCTCAAATGCCATGTGGTCAGTTGAGTAAAAGGCAATATTATCCTGCCTTAATCCCATCACTCTGGAGTTGAAGAGGAGAACTCTTTATTATGTAAAGTGCACTAGCTTGGCCTTCCTAATGGCCCTTTGACAAAGTGGGGATGGGCAGGAAGCTGCAGGAATTTACTCTGTGTTTAAAATGTGTTTCTCCCTTTTTCACATCCAGGAAAATATAATATTCTGCGTTATCAATATTTCCTAGGATATTTCATTTTTCTGGGAGAGGGCTGGGTGATAACTTCCTACAGCATCGATTTATTTACACTTGCGCAAGTGGATTCTCGGAAAAGAGAGAATCTTTGACAGGGCGACAGGTAGGACTAAAATACACAGATTGTAGTCTCCTGGGCATCATCAAGGTGTGTCACAATGCAATTAATACAGTTACATAAATCTACTTGGTGCAATCAATAACAATAGCTTGGAATATTGACAATAGTTGGCAATAATTAAGCTACAGCCCAAAAACAAATCTTCCGTGTTCTTCCGTGTAGAATTTCCCGTTCTCAATGTGTGTCAAAAACAAGTGATATTTTTAAACTATACAAAATTCACAGATTTCGCATACATGAGAATAACAAGATAATTACCAAGTTCCTCTGATGTCACATCCCCTGCTAGGAGATTTCCAGACTCCCATTTGAGTTATTTTTAACAGAGGTCGAATTGACCTGGACTTATGCCAGCTACATTTAAAATGCTTCCTTCAGCTAAATAATCAAGGTAGCTAAATAATTTCCCAGCTAAAATCAGTTACATAGATATGTATTACAAGATCTCCAAAATGGAATCTGTTAGTTCATTCCTTTTACACAAATAATTCAAATCTTATTTCTTTCTATCAGCAGATTCAGACAATGTGGAGGTTGGGGAGGAACAATCATTTCCCTCTCTCCTCCCTCTTTCTGTTGTCTGGTTGTGAGCAGGAGTGTATAATGAGTCAGCCATGGCACTGTTGTGGCCCACCAGCAGAGCTGGCAGCAGATTCAAACAGTGAGGAGGTTGGGGAGGAACAGGGCCAGTCTTGGAGTCTGGGGAAGGCTCTGATGAGGGCTTTGTGTCCAAGGCAGAGAGGGGGCCAGAGCCATATGCCAGTTCTCAGCTGCCTTCAGAGTCAGACATCAGTGAGGCAGATGAACAGCTGGAGCCTGTTCCCAGTTGTGAGCATGCACAGAGTTGCCAGACGAAGGGAACAGCTAAAGAACAGGGGTCGACTTGGGAGTAAGGCCATAGGTGGATGATGAATGGCCCCTCCCAGAGGAAATAAAAGAGGAGTGAAAGGGGAGTGGAGTTTGCAGGAGACAATTAGTTTGCTTAATTGGTTCGTAAGACTCCTTGCCAAGATTTGCAGATATCGGCCTGGCAGCTCTCCAAGCCAGATAAGGTCTGTGACTATGGGAGGAACAAGATACTCCCATATAACACCACTCCTGCGCGAGCTGCACTGGCTGCCTGTGGTTTTTCGGGTGCGTTTCAAGGTGTTGGTTACTATCTTCAAAGCGCTCCATGGCACGGGACCTAGTTACCTGCGGGATCGCATCTCACCTCATACATCCCTGCGACCAATCCGCTCTCACAGGGAGGGACTCCTCCGGGTGCCGTCCACTAAGCAGTGTCAACAGGCGGCACCCAGGAGTAGAGCCTTCTCTGTGATGGGCCCAACCCTCTGGAATGACCTCCCCCCCGATATTAGAACTACCACAGACCTCCGCTCCTTCCGACAGAAGCTTAAGACCCACCTGTTCCAGTTAGCTGGCTTAACCAATTCATAGTCCCATTTAACCTCCTGGCAAACATCTTATTGGGCAGTTTTTTAAGGGTATTTTAATGTTTATTTGTATTTTATTTTACATATTGTACAGTCTACATCCTACCTCCTCCGCGTACCTATTTGTATATTTGTATATTGAATGTATATCTATATTTTGTATTATATTGTTTTAATATGACTGTACACCGCCCCGAGTCCTGTTTAGGAAAGGGCGCGGTTTAAAAATTTAATTAAATAAATAAATAAATGTAAATCTTCCCTTGAAAGACTTTGCTGGATGTGAATGAGCAGAATTCATAGTAAATTAATGCTCTCGGGAAGCCTCAGTCAGAACAACTACATTAAAATTGAACAGCTCTCTCTCAACAGAGGGGGAGAGAGATATGACACCATATTTGGCTAGCACAAAACACATTCATAAAGTAAATTGTGTCCCTTTCGTCCCTAATGGATACCTTTCCATTTTTCCTTCCATTTAATCATGTCTAATTCTCAAAAACTGGACAGGTTGCTGCTGTTTTCTTGGCATGTTTTTTCTGAAGTGGTTTGCCATTGCTTCCTTCTTAGGGCTGAGAGTAAGTGACTGGCTCAAGGTCACCCAGCTGGATTTGTGCCTAAGGCAGGACTAGTTCCAAATTAGCTAATTTTTGGAGAAATAGTACTCGAATTCAAAATATTGTTCTCTTCGCTCCTGTTTTATATTGGAGAAGTCCCCTTTCAGACAGAAGCGATGTTGTTTTTTAAATCACATGTTAATGTTTTTCAAATATTCATTATTTTTTATGATACTCTTTTTTATATTTTTTACAGAGAATAAAGCATTTACAATTATATACTACTGGGTTGGAAATTAACGGCTGGACAATGCAAATGGATATTGAATGCTTTTTGATTTGCTAAAAGGTTGATATTACAAGGCTGGAAGGATTCTCATTTCCCATCAGTTATGACATGCTTTGACGATCTCATCTTTCTGTCTGTGTGAATAAACATTCCGCCCTCAAGAGTCTAATTTCGACGACTTCTAAAAATTGAGATTTTAAAGATGAGCTACTGTCTTTATTTTTACTTTTGTACTGTCAAATAAACAAACTTTGCCTTAATGGAATAATTGCAAAACATTCTCCTCCCCTTCCCCCTCCTCCTCTTCTTCCTCCTCCTCTTCTTTCATTGTTGAAGTTACCTAGTTGGGTAGTGAAATGTCTGCACAAAAACAACCATCTCAGAGAGCACAAGGACTCACAGTACTCTTCCTCCTTCTCCTCCTCTTACTGCTACTGCTGCTGCTGCTGCTGCTGCTGCTGCTGCTGCTGCTGCTACTACTACTACTACCACTTTCTGCAAACTCCACTCCCTTTTATCACTGATGATGTTACCTAGTTGGATAGTGAAATGTCTGCAAGAAAACAACTAAGCTCATAGAGCACCAAGGACCTCACGGACCTTTCCTCCCCCTCCTCCTCCTCCTCCTCCTCCTCCTCCTCCTCCTCCTCCTCCAAACCCCATTCCCTTCTATCACTGATGATGTTACCTAGTTGGATAATGAAACGTGTGCATGGAAACAACCAGCTCAGAGAGCACCAAGGACTTACAGTGCTCCTCCTCCTCCTCCTCCTCCTCCTCCTCCTCCTCATCCCAAATCAAAATATTGGAGGAGAAAAATCTCTTCATTGAAGGTTATGGAATGTAATCTATCTACAGGTAGTCCTCAGCTTAACAGACATTCATTTAGCCACCATTCAAAGCTACAACAGCACAAAATAATGTGACTTGGGACCGGTTTTTACACTTACAACCATTGCAGCATCCCCATGGTCACATGATCAAAATTCAGACACTTGGCAACTGGCATGTACCGATGATGGTTGCACTATCCCGGGATCACGGGATCACCAGGGGTGGGTTCCTGCCAGTTCCAACCTCTTCTATAGAAGAGGTTCCACAAATCTCCAGTGACATTTAGAACCGGTTGCAGCTACCTCCCCCCGCCCATCCGCACATCATCAAGATGAAGAGCGAGAGGAGGAATTCTGGGAGTTGAAGTCCACAAGTCTTAATGCTGTCAAGTTTGAACACCCCTGGGGTTTTTTTTCTAAAGGGTTAGGGGTGCAAGGGTCTTGTAACTTGACAGCTTTCAGATTTGCGTGCTTCAAATGCCAGAGTTTCTGAGCCAACATTTTGGTTGCTAAGCAAGAGCGTTGTTAAGTGAGTTTCACTACATTTTACAAGTTGGCCATGCCCACCGAGTCACATGGCTTGCAAGCCACTCCCACCCGGTCACATGGCCAGCAAGCCACTCCCACCCGGTCACATGGCTGGCAAGCCACTCCCACAAAGCAGGCCACACCTGCAGAAGAGGTTCTAAACAAATTTGAAACCCACCAATGATAGATGATAGATAGATAGATAGATAGATAGATAGATAGATAGATAGATAGATAGATGATAGATAGATAGATAGATAGATAGATAGATAGATAGATGATAGATGATAGATAGATAGATAGATAGATAGATAGATAGATAGATAGATGATAGATAGATAGATAGATAGATAGATAGATAGATAGATGATAGATAGATAGATAGATAGATAGATAGATAGATAGATAGATAGATAGATAGATAGATAGATAGATAGATAATGTACATATAAAAACAGGTGAGGGATGGTAAACAAAGCAAGCCAAAACAGTATGTTATAACCCTGTAAATGGAATGACAAATATATAAGAATGACGAATGTAAAAAAAGAATAACTATGTGACTGTATACCTATAATTGTATTTAGAGAACAAAAAATAAAAAACTTTTCAAAAAAACCCCCAACTGTCTCGCTTTGCAGCAGCTTCTTGCAAAGTTTCTTCTCCGGTCACACTCTATTGCTAACTAGGGCATACAAAACCTTTGCCAGACCAATTCTTGAATACAGCTGGTCTGCCTGGAATCCACACTGTATATCAGACATTAATGCAATCGAACAGGTCCAGAGGTATTTTACGAGAAGAGTCCTCCGCTCCTCTGCTCACAGTAGAATCCCTTACACCACCAGGCTCGAAATTCTGGGCTTGGACAACCCGGAACTACGCCACCTACAGTCTGATCTAAGCATAGTACACAAAATTGTCTACTACAACATCAACTACAAAGTCAACAACTTCTTCAGCTTCAACCACAATAATACACAGGCAAACAATCGATACAAACTCAAAGTAAACCGCTCCAAACTCCGTTGCAGAAAATACGACTTCAGCAACAGAGTGGTCAACGCCTGGAAGGCTCTACCTGACTCCGTTGTTATATCCTCAAACCCCCACAGGTTCAACTTCGAACTGTTTACCGTGGACCTCCCACCATTCCTAAGAGGTCTGTAAAGGGGGTGTGCATAAGCGCACCAGCATACCTTCCGTCCCTGTCCTACTGTCTCCATTTATCTGTACTTACTTCCTTTGTTTAGGTTGATACCTAAACCTGCTATCTTGTACATGTTTGACAAACTAATAAATAAAAAGAAACAGAAACATTCAGCTCCATTGTGGTCGTAAGGCCGAGGACTGCTTGCAACAGACACGCTGAAGGAAGAAATTCCAAGAAAAACTGATTTTTTTGTTTTCCCCCCTTTGGAGGCAGGCCGAGAGAAATTAGTTTTAGACACGGCCCATACTGATTTCGTTTTGCTTCACCAGAATTTTATCAAGAATCTCCTGGTTGATGGACAGTGGTGGAATAAAACCAAGCAAACACATCCAATTTAATAACGAGTCTTAACAGACCTGCTGTCTGAAATAAAGCTGGCATCTTCCTCTTCAATCAAAGAAAACAACATCTTCCTAGTTCCATGTAATCATATTGATTTCCCCACCCCCTTTCTCATCTATTTTATGAGGCACTGCCTTTGCCGTACGGGATAATGGCAATTTGGAGTATTACTCATCATGAGTAGCTAGAGAGCTTAATCGCTTGGAATGGACCCAAATCATATAAAGCAAATCCAGTTTATTCACTTATGCCGTCGGAGAGCACAGTAGCTATATATATGTATATGTTGCATTTGTGCTGATAAATAAATAGAGGGAGACCAGTATAGATCTATTTCAAGCTATTTAGCTCTCATCAGCTAGCCATACCCTTACTGGGAATTGAACCTGAGCTGTATTACATATCAGGCAGTTGAATTAGCCACTAAGCCACAGGCTCTCCTCCTTTATCAGCTAAGCCAGGGAAATAGGTATGTATTGTGTCACAACCCCTGGTATGCCCAAATATGGGAGGGAGCATACTGCTTCCCTCTCTCAACAGAGGGGAGGGATACGACATCATCTATCTCCAGCCTACAACACAGTCCTTTGAGCAGTTCCAAGAAGGCTCCACACCCATTTGCATCACTCAGATGTCCCTGAGGACAAAGATGAACTTCCAGGTGGCCTCAATGGCTCTCTATAGACACTCTTCTTAAAAGACTCCAGGGTTGGAGCACCCACAACTTCTGGAGGCTATCCATTCCACTGGTTAATCCTCCTTTCCCTTTCCCTCTCCTTCTCCTTCTTCCTCTTCCTCTCCTCCCTCTAATTCCTTCCTTCCTCCCTCTCTCCCTTCCTTCTTCCTTCCAACCAACCCTTTTTCTTCCTACCTTTCTTTCTTTCTTTCTTTCTTTCTTTCTTTCTTCCTTCCTTCCTTCCTTCCTTCCTTCCTTCCTTCCTTCCTTCCTTCCTTCCTTCCACTCCCTCTCCCTCCCTTCTTCCTTCCAACCAACCAACCCTTTTCCTTTCTTCCCTCCCTCCTTCCTTCCACACTCTCTCCCTCCCTCCTTCCTTCCAACCAACCCTTTTTCCTTTCTTCCTTCCCTCCCTCCTTCTTTCCCTCCCTCCTTTTTTCCTCCATCCTTCCTTCCTTCCTTCCCTTCTTCCTTCCTTCCTTCCTTCCTTCCTTCCTTCCTTCCTTCCTTCCTTCCTTCCACCTTTTCTCCCTCCCTTCTTCCTTCCAACCAACTCTTTGTTCCTTTCTTCCCACCCTCCTTCTCTTTCTTCCCACTTCCTTCTTCTCAGATATCCAGGGACAAATACAAATCCTACATTATAATATCATCCTATAAATCATTTGTTCTCCCTGTGCTGAAAACAGGACAAGTGTGTTGCGTGGACAATGCCCATTTTGTCTTGCCTTGTAAAGTTTTTGTTTTGTTTTTATCAATACCCTGAGCAGTGGGAAGGATGTAGAAAGATATAAAAGCTCAGAAATAGAACGATGTCTCCAAAGCCACGGGATCTTGGTTTATTATGTTTTCTAATGGTAGGCACTACATCAAGAAGGCTACCCGATAGACTGAAAGCTGCAAACTACACGACTGAATAGAATATGAATCTATCCCAAAAGCCAACTAGAAATGATTTCTATCTCATCTTTCTTATAATCATGTTATAGGTGAAGGTATTTCTTTGCCTTCCATTGCATCTGTGTTATTTACGATCAGACCACCATTTTAAAGTATTTCTTGCCCTGAAGCTGACTTTGGCACCATTGCTTACACCCCATGCTGATGAGAAAGGGAAACCAGCAGGGGCTGAGCTGGAAGTAATTGCTATTGAATAATCAAGTAACAGATCTGGAAGGCACCTTGGAGGTCTTCTATTCCAACCTTCTAGGAATGGGCTTCAAAAATTTTAGCAAAGGGTTCTCTGCCTGGTTGCTGGTCATGGTGGGCGTGGCCTAATCAGCCTCCTGCACCATGGCCAGTGGGGGAGCTTTTTGCCCTCCCTGGGCTCCAGATACTTTTCTCCAGCCTCCGGGAGGGCAAAAATCTCCTCCCCAGGCTCCGGAGGCCCTTTGGAGGCTGGAAATGAGCCTGTTTCCAGCCTTCCCAAATTTCTGGAAGGCCTGTTATTTGCCCTCCCTGAGCCTCCGTGTGTGCCCTGCACTTGCCTGCATCCAAAACAGGCCAGGTGGGGGCTCCTGGAAGGGGAGGGGTGGGCGCGGCCAGCCAGGAGTGGGATTTGGGGGTTCTCCGAACTGCACAGAATCTTAGCTAGAGGTTCTCCCGAACCCCTGCCAATCCCCAGCAGCCCACCCTGGGTTGAATCTTCTGATCATGCAGGAGACCCTCTGCCATTTCAGATAGGTGGTTGTCCAGTTTCTTCTTAATAGAATAACAGAGTTGGAAGGGACCTTGGAGGTCTTCTAGTTCAAGCCTCTGCTTAGGCGGGAAACCCTATACCGTTTCAGACAAATGGCTATCCAACATCTTCTTAAAAACTTCCAGTGTTGGAGCATTCACAACTTCTGGAGGCAAGTTGTTCCACTGATTAATTGTTCTAACTCTCAGGAAATTTCTCCTCAGTTCCAAGTTGCTTCTCTCCTTGATTAGTTTCCACCCGTTGCTTCTTGTTCTACCCTCAGGTGCTTTGGAGAATAGTTTGACTCCCTCTTCTTTGTGGCAACCCCTGAGATATTGGAACACTGCTATCACGTCTCCCCTAGTCCTTCTTTCTCTTAAGCTAAACATACCCAGTTCCTGCAACCGTTCTTCATATGTTTTAGTCTCCAGTCCCCTAATCCTCTTTGTTGCTCTTCTCTGCACTCTTTCTAGAGTCTCTGCATCTTTTCTACATTGTGGCGACCAAAACTGAATGCAGTATTCCAAGTGTGGCCTTACCAAGGCATTATAAAGTGGTATTGACACTTCAGGTGATCTTGATTCTATCCCTCTGTTGATGCAGCCTAGGACTGTGTTGGCTTTTTTGGCAGCTGCTGCACACGGCTGGCTTCTATTTAAATAGCTGTCCAAGATCCCTTTCACAGTTACACCAATTCTTAAAACCCGCCTGTGATGGAACACCCACAACTTCTGAAGACAAGCTGTTCCACTGATTAATTGTTCCCATCATCACTGTTTCCTTGTAACGGGTCTGTTTTCTTCTAAAGAAGCTGTCTTTGTGATGTGCAGCTTATAGATACAGCACTTTCCATGGTTACTTCATTTATGGTGGATAATAATTCTGTCAATGTAACTCAGGCTTTTTATCCAGTCAGTTGTCACTGATGTCCAGAGGGATGAGGAGGTTTGAAAGATAAAGTGGTGAGTCTTTGACTTACAACTATTCATTTGGTGACTGTTCAAAGTTACAACGGCACTGAAACAGGTGACCTATGACCGTTTTTCACTGTTAACGACCTTTCCAGCATCCCCATGATCATGTGATGTGAACATTCAGATGCTTGGCAGCTGGTTCGTATTTATGACGGTTGCAGTGTTGTGTGATCCTCTTTTGTGACCTTCTGACCAGCAAAGTCAATGGGGGAAGCCTGATTCACTTAACAACCAGGTTACTAACTTATCAACTGTAGTGATTCACTTAACAACTGAGGCAAGAAAGGTCATAAAATGAGACAAAGTGAACTTAATGGATGTCTCATTTAACAACAGAAATTTTGGGTTCAATTGTGGTCATAATAGGGAGAGGTAAAGGTAAAGGTTCCCCTTGCACATGTGCTAGTCATTCCTGACTCTAGGGGGCGGTGCTCATCTCCTTTTCAAAGCTGAAGAGCCAGCGCTGTCCGAAGACGTCTCTGTGGTCATGTGGCCGGCATGACTAAACACCAAAGGCGCACAGAACGCTGTTACCTTCCCATCAAAGGTGGTTCCTGTTTTTCTACTTGCATTTTTTACGTGCTTTCGAACTGCTAGGTTGGCAGAAGCTGGGACAAGTAACGGGATTCGAACCTGTTATGCATAACATCACTCTGTTATGCAGCACTAGGGATTCGAACCGTTGAACTGCCAACTTTCTGTTCAACAAGCTCAGCGTCTTAGCCTCTGAGCTACTGCATCCCTTTCACAATAGGGATAAGGAATTGCTAATAAGGCAGATTCCAAAAGGCTTTTAAGTTGTATTTTGAATGTCTGTGGAGGCACTCCCTTGTTCAAAGTACCTTCCGTTGCCTTATCAAAACTTGCAGGATCAAAATGCTGCAGGCTTTCCCTCTGATATTTTCTCCGTCTCAAGCATTGAAAAATAAGGATGCAAAAAACCCTGTTTTAAAGGTCTGATGAGAAACCAGCTGTCGCAGTTCAAAGACATTTCCAGATCTGCACCTTTTATGCTCCTGACATAGAGCTGAATTATCTCTCTGTGTGCAATTTTTGTCGCAAACATGCCTTAATTTACTTCCAGCTCGTCTGTATGTTTCATTTTATATGGTCCAAAGGAGCCTTATTTAGGAATTTGTTTTGACGGAGGGAGGGAGGAGACAGAAGGGAGGGAGGGAGGAAGGAAAAAAGGAAGAAAAAATGAAAATGGAAGGAAGAAGGAAGGGAGATTTGGAAGGTTGGTGGAAGGGAGGTAGAGAGGTAGAGAGGAAAGGAGGGAGATAGGGAAGGAGGGAGGGAGGGAGCAAGGAAGGGAGGGAGATAAGAAGGTAGATAGAGTGGGAGGGAGGGAGGAGGGAGGGAGGAAGGAAAGAAAATGAAAAAGGAAGGAAGGAAGAAGGGAGGGGAAAGGGAAGGAAGTAGGGAAAAAGGGAGGGAGGGAGGAAAGAGGAAGGAAGCAGAAGGGAGGGAAGGAGGAAGCAAAAGTGAGGTAGGGAAGAAGGGAGATAAGGAGGGAGGATGAAAGGAAGGAAGCAGAAGGGAGGGAGGGAGGAAGCAGAAGGGAGGGTGGGAGGAAGGAAGGAAATTCTTGATAGTTTAAAACCTTTTCTTTTCCAGAATAAACCGTTGGAACGCTGAAGAAGAATTGATTCCACCAAGAAACTTCTGAGCCAGAAGATCTCCACCAAGAAGTCCTCATATCCTCCCCACAATTGCAAAGAGCCTTCAAATATACACCACAAGAATATAAGAGAAGTGGAGTTCCTGAGAGACTAAGAGAAAATGGTTGAAAGAAGGAAAGAAGGAAAAGGATTTACTAGTAGAATAGAAAGCAATACGGTAAATATTGCCAATGGTATATAGCTAATGTGATGTGAGGAAAACAGATTAATACAATTAATTGTGGATAATTAACCAAGTGAAATGTTTACAATACAAAATTAATTTTGAGGATATATGTTTTCGATAGTAAAACAGAATAATCAATGGAAATGAAATGTTAAATTTGATTAAAATGGAGGGGCGAATAATGATATTGTTTATCTATTAAGAAGAAATCAAAGTTAAGTTGAAAAATATGGAAAGAAAATAATATGGCTGAAATGGAAATATGAACTATGCATAAGTGTAAATGGAGAAAACCCAGATAACAGTTCATTTATAAAAGAAATTAAAATATGTTTAAAAAAAAAACCTAAAAAAACCTTTGTTTCAAATATCCATCAAGGTTTATTTTACAACCCAACAGAAGGTAAACGGTTATTCGTTGTTTCTGCTTCGTAGTAGCTCTCATCTGACATGTTGTATTTGCTCCATCCGCATTCTATTAGGCGCTTGGGAGCTTCGCATCGCAAATCACCAGCCCATCACAGTTTAAAACTTGTCATCCGAGTTCTCAAAATATTGTCAAGTATTCATCAAACGGAACAAGGAGGATTTTGCTTTTTTTTTAAGGAGAAACTTTCTCCAGAAAGCAGAAGCCAACTGTTTAAGAAGAGTTTTAGACCGAAATCTGTGGATGAAGTTTAAGGTGACTTCACCCCTAGGGACCCTCCTTAAGTTCTCCATGTGGCTGAGTTCCGCAGAGTACCGTTTATCAAACACCTTGAAGGTTTTTTTTTTTAATTTCGTCCGCCCTCCTGAAGGTTAATGGAATTTCAGGAGGTAAGGGGCAACACCATGTTCTCTGCGTACACAATTTACAACCCGCTCAAGATGTCTTCCTTCGGTGGAAGGCCCAGCGGAGAGAGCAGGAAAAAGGAAAAGGAGAATTCTGAGCCAGGGGAGGTAGGGCCTGGAGGGGGATTGCGAATCAGTTTTGGGGATAGCGCTGCGAAGAAAACGCAGCGCAGTAAAGCAATGGAAGAAGTATTTTTAATTGTTTTCTCTAGGAAAGAGGGCCATTGGGGTGGCTTTCTCTTTCTTTCGTTCTCTCTTTTTTCTCTTTCTTTCTTCCTCTTTCTTTCTCTTTCTTTCTTTCTCTTTTTTTTTCTCTTTCTTTCTTCCTCTTTCTTCCTCTTTTTTTCTCTTTCTTTCTTTCTCTTTTTTCTTCCCTCCTTCCTTCTTTCCATCTTTTTTCTTTCTTCTCCTTCCTCCCTCCTTCCCTCACTCCCGTTTTTTCTTCTTTTCTTTTTTTCACTTTCTTTCTTTCTTCTTTCTTTATTTTTTCTTCCCTCCTTTCTTCCTTCTTTCCATCCTCCTTCCTTCTCTTTCTTTCTTTCCCTCCCTTCACCTTCATTTTTCTTCCTTCCTTCCTTCCTCCCCTCCCTCTTCTTTCTTTCTTTCTTTCTTTCTTTCTTTCTTTCTTTCTTTCTTTCTTTCTTTCTTTTTCTTTCTTTTTCTTTCTTCCCTCCTTCCTTCCTTCTTTCCATCCTCCTTCCTTCCTAACTTCTCCCCCCTTCCTTCCCTTTCATTTTTCCTCCTTCCTGCCTCCATCTTTCTTTCTTTCTTTCTTTCTTTCTTTCTTTCTTTCTTTCTTTCTTTCTTTCTTTCTTTCTTTCTTTCTTTTCTGTGCAGCTCTAACTTCAAATAGTCACTAAGTGAATTGTTCTAAGTTGAGAACTACCTGCACCTTTACTGTAAGGAGTCAAACCTTTGAGCTGGATAAAGATAATCCTACAGTGATATTGCTCGATATTCATATTGGAACACAGGAGGCTTTGCATATACAATCTTTGCTTTTCAGTGTATGGAAAAACATAATATAACAAAGGTACAGTGTTTTGTACCTAATACTTTATGTCCAAATCCCCCTCAGAGAAGGCTCGCAATCTGGGAGTCCTCCTGGATACGCGGCTTAGTTTAGAAGAACACCTGACAGCTGTGACCAGGGGGGCCTTTTACCAGGTTCACCTGGTACGTCAGTTGCGCCCCTTCCTGGATCGGTATGCTTTGTGCACAGTCACTCATGCCCTTGTCCTTTCTCGCCTGGACTACTGCAATGCTCTCTACATGGGGCTGCCCTTGAAGAGCACCCGGAGGCTTCAGCTGGTCCAGAATGCGGCCGCGCGGGTTGTCATGGGGGTACCTAGGTGCTCCCATGTTACGCCCCTTGTAGGCAGCCTGCACTAGTTGCCGGTTGTTTTCCGGGTGCGATTCAAGGTATTAATTATGACCTTTAAAGCGCTCCATGGCTTAGGCCCAGGGTACCTGCGAGACCACCTACTGCCACCAGTAGCCTCCCACCATCCAGTTGGCCTCCTCAGGGTGCCGTCGGCCATGCAGTGTCGGCTGGTGACCCCCAGGGGGAGAGCCTTCTCTGTGGGAGCGCCTTCCCTCTGGAATGAGCTGCCCCCGGAGCTCCGCATAATCCCTGACCTCCGGTCCTTCCAACGCGCCCTAAAAATTTGGCTTTTCCAGCAAGCCGGCCTGGCCTGTTAATGTTAATGTTAATTTATTTTAAATGTATTGTTTCTTTTTAAAAAAAATCGGTTTGGTCTTTTTGGAAATGGGTTTAATCTTTTTTTTTTTAACTTTTGTGATGTGTGTTTTTAATGTTGTACGCCACCCGGAGTCCTTTTGGAGAAGGGCGGCATATAAATCCAAATAAACCTAAACCTAAACCAAAGTACATCTTTTTAAAACAGCCAACAAATAGAAAACCTCTCTCTACCAAGGACCATCCTTTTAAAAGTCAAATAATGTCGATTAAGATAAATGATGGACAAACTTCTAAGGTATTTTTAATATTGCATTTGGGGGACTTGCTAATATTTGGGTTAATTATGGGGCAGCTGGATGCATTTGTGAGCCTACACTGATTTCTTCAGTGTTCTTCCAATTAATCTTAATTGTCTGTATTTAATTGGAGGTTTCCAAGGCCTGCAGCTCACAAAAATCAAAACTCCTTTTGTTCCACTGGGTTGTCAATTAAATTTAACTGATTGCAACTCCCCCCCTTCCTTGTGCTGATACCATTCGATTAATTTCTCCTTTAGTCTCCTAACAGTAACTAAAATAGCAGCATCTTTGGTCTTAGGGGAATAGCCATACATCCAATCACCCCATCAATTCTTAAATGTGGACTTAAGAATCTCAGTTTCTTTACAATATCAGCTCTGAAGATGACGGGGTGTTCTTTACATTTTGGCAATCGATGGAAGGGCCCACAGTTGTTTATAACATCACTGCTTTTATTTTTTATTTATTTGTTTAAAAAGTTTAATCTACTAACTAGACAAAACTGGTCTAACTTTGGGCCAATCACTAGGAGACAGTGAGTTTAGAATAAATAGGGTAGGATACATTACTATAATACAAACACAATTTGTATTATAGAAGAATTAGGAAACAGTGATAAGAAAGTAGGAAAAGTAGGATTTATAAAAGTAGAAAAAAGATATACAATAGAAGAAGGGTAACAATGACTGTCTAATACAAATGACCAAGTACAGACTGTTGAGCAAAGGAGTAAGAAATAAAAGAACCATAAGTGTAAAATTTAGAATGTATAGAGGGGGAGACAATACTTGTAAAGATGCACCGATAGATTTCTGCTGTAAGAAGAAATGTGCAGTTCCGGTGTTGCCTGTAAGCAATGGGTGGAAACTAATCAAGTAGAGAAGCAATTTAGAACTGAAGAGAAATTTCCTGACAGTTAGAACAATTAATCAGTGGAACAGAAGTTGCCTCCAGAAGTTGTGAATGCTCCAACACTGGAAGTCTTTAAGAAGATGTTGGATAGCCATTTGTCTGGAACGGTATAGGGTTTCCTGCCTAGGCAGGGGGTTGGACTAGAAGACCTCCAAGGTCCCTTCCAACTCTACTATTGTATTGCATTGTAAGTTTTGTGTATGTTTTTGTCAATATGTTTAAGTGTTTATAATAAAAATAAATAAATAAATAAATAAATAATAGAATACGATAGGGTAGGGTAGGGTAGGGTAGGGTAGGATGGGATATTCTTTCTGCGCCAACTCAGGAAGCTCAAACTGCCCAAAGAGCTGCTGATTCTGTTCTACAGAGGAGTTATTGACTCTGTCATCTGCACCTTTATAAATTGTCTGATTCGGTTCTGCAACCCAACAAGACAGACCCGGACTTCAGAGGATAATCAGAACTGCAGAAAAAACAATGGCTACCAACCCGCCTTCCATCGAGGACCTGCACACTGCAGGAGTCAAAAAGAGGGTTGTGAAAATATCTACAGACCCCTCACATCTAGGACATAAATTGTTTCAACTCCTACCCTCAAAATGACGCTATAGAGCACTGCACACCAAGATAACTAGACACAAGAACAGTGTCAGGCCTGTAGTTATGTTCCTTTTAGGATCTTTGGCCTGCCACACTTTTTTATAAATTCCTATGTGTTTTCATTAGTGTAGTAGTTGGGAGGGGGGAATAGAAACGAGTAGGATTGTGGAATGTATTGTTGTCATTCTTTTATAGAAGCTTAAGGTCATCTTTTGTCTCCGCACCTCGACACCTGACCGGAAGCAGAGGGGTGTAGATGCCAGCGTGGAAGATGATGATTGGAACATGTGATGGATTATGGGGTTTGGGGATAAGATCATGAACTTTCAACTGGGTGGAATTCCAAGAAGAAAATCAGAGTTGGAATTCCACAGCCGTGCCAACATGCCTGTATGATTAAATTGGAACTTTAAGGATGATTCTGCCTTGGTCTCTGAGTGATTTCATGCATGGTATTTGGAACACTGACAAACAGTTTTTCCCAAATGGTATCATTCTGCTAAAAAAATAATTCCTCCACCACTGTCAAACCATTCACTAAGGCTGCATTACTATTACTATTAGTCTTCTCATCGTTCCTATCACTCATCTCCTCCCACTTATGACTGCAGGACTGTAACTTTGTTGCTTGTATCCTTACGATTTATATTGATATTGATTGTTTCCTGATTATTTATTTGTACCCTATGACTATCATTAAGTGCTGTACCTTATGATTCTTGACAAATGTATCTTGCCTTTCTATGTACGCTGATATCATATGCACCAAAGACAAATTCCTTGTATGTCCAATCACACTTGGCCAATAAAAATAATTCTCTTCTCTTCTCGATAGGATTCTCGATAGGATTCTCTCTCTCTCTCTCTCTCTCTCTCTCTCTCTCTCTCTCTCTCTCTCTCTCTCTCCCTCCCTCCCTCCCTCTCTCTCTCTCTCTCTAACTCTCTAACTCTCTCTCTCTCTCTCTATAAATCTCTCTCTCTCTCACACACACACACACAAACAAAAGATAATTCCTTCCTGAAATCTAACCTATCAATTTGTAATTTTTTTCTCCTTCTCAAAATGGGGGCCAGCTCTGTGAAGTGTCAGACTCTGCTTCAGGCAGAGTTATATATCTCTGCTTTCTAGATAGTTCACTACTTATTCAGGATTTGGTGAACTTAGGAGAAGCCTTACAGATGTCACTAGGGAAAAACATCATATTTATTTTGCAGTTGAAGATAAAGTCACATGCATATAGGAGATTATCCACTGCAGTATACAGACATCAAAAATTCCAGAACATAAACTCCAAGGCTTGGTCTTCTAAGTTTGATCCAAGTTTTTGAGGCACCTTGGAAGAAACAGAATTTTGCTAATACAATGGTTTCCCCAAGTCTGGGAACCATGAATTCCTGCCTTGGTAGCTTTGTTCCTTGAAGGAAGACAACATTTAATAGTAATTTGGGCAGTTTTTAAAAGAACTATTATGTCAATCACTCAATCATATTTTGACATCATTGAGTGGCCTTGAATTTGTCCCTATATTCTTGGGAGGTAGAACTTCATTCATCGTCAATGAAAGCCTAACCCCAATGATGTCACATGTGCCATGAAGACATCAACCCAATGATATTAATGATATAAATAGAGATATGAGAAGAGCAACTAAGATGATCAAAAGACTGGAGGCTAAAACATATGAAGAACGGCAGCGGGATTTCAGTTTGGCTAGTGTAGAGAAAGGGACGTGGTGCCTCAGTGGCTAAGATGCTGAACTTGTCGATCAGAATGGTCGGTAGTTCAGCAGTTCGAATCCCTAGCGCTGTGTAATGGCGTGAGCTCCTGTTACTTTTCCCAGCTTCTGCCAACCTAGCAGTTTGAAAGCATGTAAAATGCAAGTAGAAAAATAGGAACCATCTTTGGTGAGAAGGTAACAGCGTTCTCGTGTGCCTTCAGCATTTAGTCATGCTAGCCACATGACCACGGAGACGTCTTCGGACAGCGCTGGCTCTTCGGCTTTGGAAAGGAGATGAGCACTGCCCCCTAGAGTTGGGAATGACTAACACATAGGTCTGAGGGGAACCTTTACCTTTAGTGTAGGGACAAGAAAGACTAGGGGGGGGGGGGGACACATGATAGCAGTGTTCCAGTATTTGAGTAGCTGCCACAAAGAAGAGGGATCAAATTATTCTCCCAAGCACCAGAGGACAGGACAAGAAACAATGGTTGGAAACTAATCAAAGAGAGAAGCAACC
This sequence comes from Natrix natrix natrix, assembly GCA_029891615.1. Lineage (NCBI taxonomy): Eukaryota > Metazoa > Chordata > Lepidosauria > Squamata > Natricidae > Natrix > Natrix natrix. Next base: position 5,009,239 of record JAKRSK010006657.1, read on the forward strand.
TGGGATTAAAGAGAAACTTCCTAATAGTGAGGACAATTAACCAGTGGAATAGCTTGCCTCCAGAAATCACTGGATGTTTTTAAGAAGAGTCTAGACCTGTGATGGCGAACCTATGGCACGCGTGCCACAAGTGGCACGTGGAGCCATTTGTTAGGGCACGCGAGGCGCTGCCCTGTCAGCTGGCCGGCGCGCATGTGCGCGCTGGCCAGCTGAGTTCACCTTTTTAAAAGCTATTTTTCGCCTTCCCTTGCTCCAGAGGCTTTATAGGAGCCTGGGGAGGGCGAAAAGAGCCTCCCCTGCCCCCCCCCAAGGCTTCAGGGACCATCCCTGAAGCCTTCAGAACGCTTAAAAACCACCCTCCAAGCAAACCAGAAGTGACTTCCGGGTTGCTCGGAGGGTCGTTTTAAGCATTCCAAAGGCTTCACAGAAGCCTCTGGACAGTCCCTGAAGCCTCCGGAGCGCCTCCGGGGGGTCGGGGAAGGCTCTTTTCACCCTCCCCAGGCTCCTATAAAGCCCCTGGAGCATGGGGAGGGCAAAAAAAACATGTAAAAATGGGGGGGGGTCGCACGTTTTGCGCGCATGTGCACTGGGGGGGTCACACATTGCATTATGGGTGCAGCACGCCCGCACTCGACCCCCCTGCACTCCCCCCACTTGTGGCACGCGAGCCAAAAAAGGTTCACCATCACTGGTCTAGACAGTCACTTATCTAAAATGGTATAGGTTCTCCAGCTTGTGCAGGCGCCTGGACTAGAAGACCTCCAAGGTCCCTTCCAACTCTTGTTATTCTGTTATTAAAGTTGATGGGACTCAGTGTAGACATCGCTGCTAACTTTGAGATAGGAAATGGACAATCCAGGTTAATTTCCTTAAGCCATTGGAATAAATAGATGCTGTACTTTCTATTTGCACTTGGTAGGTTCCTAAAGAAATTTGCCTGGACAAGTTGTAAAACAGCATCTCTCTCTGCTGGGATACAAATGACGAAGAAGGCTGCTTAATAGGGCCCCGTCTTTTAAATTAGATGAAAGGAGATTTCCAGAGATTAAATGAAAGAAGAAAGAGAGTTTGAAATGAGACCTTCATCCATTTGGGGGCAGGAAATCCAGTTTTTGGAAATGTTTCAGTGGCAGATTCTGTGAAAAGCAGCAAAAGGGTCCCATCTTTTAAAGTGAAAATGAGAGGCGTTATTATTTTGATTTGTTTGGCTGCGCATCTCATCCAGTGTCTGGGTGGCTCACAATATGCAAAAGCCTAAATTAACGTGTTAAACATGCTCCAATATTTGAAGGGCTGCCACAAAGAAGAGAGTTCAAGCTCACTCACGAACAAAATTGCTTTCTGCAGAACTGCATTCAGTTCTGGTCACCACGATGTAAAAAAGATGTGGAGACTCTAGAAAGAGTGCAGAGAAGAGCAACAAAGATGATTAGGGGACTGGAGACTAAAACATAGGAAGAATGGTTGCAGGAACTGGGTATGTCTAGTGTAATGAAAAGAAGGACTAGGGAAGACATGATAGCAGTGTTCCAATATCTCAGGGGTTGCCACAAAGAAGAGGGAGTCAAACTATTCTCCAAGGCACCTGAGGGTAGAACAAGAAGCAATGGGTGGAAACTAATCAAGGAGAGAAGCAACTTAGAACTGAGGAGAAATTCCCTGACAGTGAGTACAATTAATCAGTTGAACAGAAGTTGCCTCCAGAAGTTGTGAATGCCCCAACACTGGAAGTCTTTAAGAAGATGTTGGATAGCCATCTGTCTGAAACGGTATAGGGTTTCCTGCCTAGGCAGGGGGTTGGACTAGAAGACCTCCAAGGTCCCTTCCAACTCTCTTATTCTATTCTATTCTATTTTCCAAAGCAACAAAAGGGAAGACAAGAAACAATGGATGGTATCTTGAATACTCCTCCTCCTCCTCCTCCTCCTCCTCCTCCTCCTCCTCCTCCTCCTCCTCCATTCCCCTCCTTTTTCCTCCTTCCTCCCCCCACTCCTCCTTCCAGAGAGGAGTGTAGAGAGAGATATAAATTTTTAATCCATTTCATCTCTCATTTTATTGATTTATTTTTATTTTGTCAAATCCCACCTTTACTATTTTTACAAATAACTTAAGGTGGTGAGCATATCCAACACACCTTCACCCTCCTAATTTTTCCTACAACAAAAACCCTGTGAGGTGAGATGGGCAGAGAGAATGTAACTGGCCCAAAGTCACCCAGTTGGCTTTCATGTCTTAGGCAGGACTAGAACTCACTGTCTCCTGGTAATTGGCCCAAAGTCACCTTGCCAGCTTTCATGCCTAAAGTGGGACTAGAACTCACTGTCTCCTGGTTTTGATTGGCCCCAAGTCACCCAACCAGCTTTCATGACTAAGGTGGGACTTGAACCCACAATCTCCAGCTTTCTAACCTAATGGGTTTACCACTAAACCAAACTGGTGCTTTGGTATTATTATAAAAGTTCTGAATTTAAGTAAAATTGTGTTCATTCCACTTCATATCAGATTCGTGGATATTACGATACTTCTACTATAAAAGGATTGTTTTCCCTTAATGCAGGAAGGAAAAGCTCCCCCTAATATTTATTTACTCTCTAGAGCTTTTCTACCAGGTTTATTCAGCAAAATATGAGGTTTTTGTCTCTACATTTGTATGCAAATCCATATAAAATCCTTCCAGATTTCACGTCACATAATGCCTGGATCTTAATTAGTATATTATAATTTTTCTCAGAGATCACCGCTTGCCATTCAGTTGTTCAGCGTTTCATATCTGGCTATTATTTCCTTTTAAATAATAATAATAATATTAAAAATCACTTTGTTCTTCTTCTCTGACTTTTACTGTGGTTAGACTGTTGGTTCTGACTCGTTTACTTCAGTTCCTAGGATCAAAGGTGGATTTATTTATTCATTTATTTTTATAAATACTCAAGGTAATAAACATACCTTATGTTCCTTCCTCTTCCTATTTTCCCCATAACAACAATTTGGTGAGGACACTTGGGCTGAGAGTATGGGACAGCCAGATTTCATGCCTAAAGTAGGATTAGAACTCCCCGTCTCCTGGTGATTGGCCCAAAGCCACCCATCCGGCTTTCATGCCTAAGGCGGGACTAGAGCTCCCTGTCTCCTGGTGATTGGCCCAAAGCCACCCATCCGGCTTTCATGCCTAAGGCGGGACTAGAGCTCCCTGTCTCCTGGTGATTGGCCCAAAGCCACCCATCCGGCTTTCATGCCTAAGGCGGGACTAGAGCTCCCCATCTCCTGGTGATTAGCCCAAAGCCACCCATCCGGCTTTCATGCCTAAGGCGGGACTAGAACTCCCTGTCTCCTGGTGATTGGCCCAAAGCCACCCATCCGGCTTTCATGCCTAAGGCGGGACTAGAGCTCCCCGTCTCCTGGTGATTGGCCCAAAGCCACCCATCCGGCTTTCATGCCTAAGGCGGGACTAGAGCTTCCCGTCTCCTGGTGATTGGCCCAAAGCCACCCATCCGGCTTTCATGCCTAAGGCGGGACTAGAACTCCCTGTCTCCTAGTGATTGGTCTAACGTCACCCAGTTGGCTTTCATGCCTAGAGCAGGACTAGAATCACAGCTTCTTGGTGATTGATCCAAAGTCCCCCAGGTGCATTTTATTGATAAGACAGGATTAGAACTCACTGTCTCCTAGTGATTGGCCAAAAAACTCTCATGCCAAAGGCGTGACTAGAACTCCCTCTCTCCTCAGGATTGGCCCAATCAGCTTTCATGCTGAGGTGGAAAGAGAACACAGAAGCCTCCCGGTGATTGGCTGGAAATCCCCCCACCATCTTTCATACCTAAGGAGAAAAACTAGAACTCACAATTTCCTGGTTTGTAGCTTGGTGCCTTAACCATTATATCAAACTGGCTCTGTTTTGGACCCTTCACCATTTTTCCCCCTATTTTCTACCCACTTGAAATACTCTTAAGAATGCACAAATAAGATATTTTGCAATTTGGGAGCAAATCAATTAATTTTTGGAAGAATAAATAATTGCCCTCTGCTGTGAGATTACTAATCACATTATTTTTTAAGGAGCTTTTCTCCTCTAATAAGATTATTGGATATGTTGGAGCACACTTTGAAAACTGAGAAGAGAAGAGCTAAAAAGATGCCGTGAAAGGTCAAAAGAGGTATTAAAATTCAGTGGCTTAACATTTCGATCAGCTTTTTTTTTTGCCACCCTCAAATGGCACCAGACTTTCCCAGGATCTTCCCAGGATTATTAAGAAACTGAACGTAAGCATAAAGTATAAAGCAGGCTGTAGAAAGTGACTTTTTTTGTGTGGATCTGAAGTCCTAGTGGACAACCATTTAAATAGGAGCCAGCTGTGTGCAGCAGCTGCCAAAAAAGTCAACACAGTACTAGGCTGCATAAACAGAGGGATCGAATCAAGATCACATAACTTTATAATGCCTTGGTAAGGCTGCACTTGGAATACTGCATTCAGTTTTGGTCACCACGATGTAGAAAAGATGTGGAGATTCTAGAAAGAGTGCAGAGAAGAGCAACAAAGAGGATTAGGGGACTGGAGGCTGAAACATATGAAGAAAGGTTGCAGGGACTGGGTATGTCTAGTTTAATGAAAAGAAGGACTAGGGGAGACATGATAGCAGTCTTCCCATATCTCAGGAGCTGCCATAGAGAAGAGGGGGTCAAACTATTCTCCAAAGCACCTGAGGGCAGGACAAGAAGCAATGAGTAGAAACTAATAAAGCAGAGGAGCAACCTAGAGACATTTCCTGACAGAACAATTATCCAGTGGAACAACTTGCCTCCAGAAGTTGTGAATTCTACAACACTGGAAGTTTTTAAGAAGAGATTGGACAACCATTTGTCTGAAATGGTATGGAGCTTCTTGCCTAAGCAGGGGGTAGGATTAGAAGTCATCCAAGGTCCTTTCCAACTCTATTTTATTCTTGAAAGTTGATGGCGTCCATCTTGATCAACAAATGGAATTCCCTCAATCTCTTTTGGGCCATTGGGAGAAGGTCCTTTCACATGTTGCTATTAAAGTTGGCTATGATGCTTCTGAATGGGCAGCTTCAGTTCCAGCCTGGGTCACTTTCTTAGAACATAGAATAAAAAGAGTTGGAAGGGACCTCGGTGGCATTAAGAGCGGCCAAACGCAGACACTGTGCCGCTCTTATTGCATCCGCCGATAACCGCCCTGCCGCCCTGTTTCGGGTAACCCGCTCCCTCTTATCACAGAGGACGTGGGAAGCCCTTTTGCAGGGCAGAGCAGAGGAGTTTGGGGAATATCTGCAGGACAAAGTCGCTCAGATCCGGAGCGGATGGGCCCCCTTCAGTGGACCAGAGGAGCTGTCAACAGTGAGTTTTGTGAGACCACTCTGGGAGGAGTTTGATTCTGTTGCCCCCGAGGATTTGGACAGGTTGCGTGGACGGCTGCGACCCACCACATGTTTAAAGGACCCATGTCCCTCCTGGCTGGTACTGGCATCCTGGGAAGTGACACGAGGCTGGCTCCTGGGCCTGGTGAATGCCTCGTTGGGCGAGGGGTCCTTACCAACCGCCTTGAAAGAGGCGGTGGTGAGGCCCTTACTCAAGAGGCCTTCCCTTGACCCGATGGAGCTAGCTAATTATCGTCCAGTCTCCAACCTTCCCTTTTTAGCGAAGGTTGTAGAGAATGTGGTGGCACAGCAGTTTCCGCGACACCTTGACGAATCCGAATATCTAGACCCACGCCAGTCGGGCTTCCGACTCGGGCACAGCACGGAGACGGCCTTGGTCGCGTTGGTTGATGATCTCTGGAGGGCCAGAGATAGGGGTTGTTCCTCTATCCTGGTCCTATTAGATCTGTCAGCGGCTTTTGATACCATCGACCATGGTATCCTATTGCACTGGCTGGAGGGGATGGGAGTTGGAGGCACCATTTTGCGGTGGTTCGACTCCTACCTCTTCGACCGGACGCAATGTGTGTTGGCAGGGGGGCAGAGGTCGACCCTGAGGCCACTCACTTGTGGGGTGCCACAGGGGTCGGTCCTCTCGCCCCTTCTGTTCAGCGCTTATGTGAAGCCACTGGGGGAGATCATCCGTGGTACTCAGCTGTACATTTCCACTCCAAACCACCCCAACGAGGCTGTCGAAATGATGTCCCGGTGTTTGGAAGCCGTCGGGGTCTGGATGGGGGACAACAGACTCAAGCTCAACCCCTCCAAGACTGAGTGGCTGTGGTTACCGGCACCTCGGTTCAGCCAGCTGACACCATCGCTGGCCATAGGGGGCGAGCAATTGCCTCCTGTGGAACGGGTGCGCAATTTGGGCATCCTCCTAGATGCCCGGCTGTCAATGGACGACCATGTGGCAGCTGTGGCAAGGGGGGCGTTCCACCAGGTTCGCCTGGTGCACCAATTGCGCCCCCTACTGGACCGGAATGCCCTACGCAAGGTCACTCATGCGCTGGTGACGTCTCGGCTGGACTTCTGCAATGCCCTCTACATGGGGCTTCCCCTGGGACGCGCCCGGAGACTACAGCTAGTCCAGAACGCAGCCGTGCGGGCCATCATGGGGAGTACGAGGTACTCCCACGTAACACCTCTCCTGCGCGAGCTGCACTGGCTGCCTGTGGTTTTCCGGGTGCGTTTCAAGGTGTTGATCACCATCTTTAAAGCGCTCCATGGCACAGGACCTAGCTACCTGCGGGATCGCATCCTACCACACACATCCCTGCGACCAATTCGCTCACACAGGGAGGGACTCCTCCTGGTGCTGTCCACCAAGCAATGCCAATGGGCGGCGCCTAGGAGTAGAGCCTTCTCTGTGATGGGCCCAACCCTCTGGAATGACCTCCCCCCCGACATTAGAACTACCACCGACTTCCGCTCCTTCCGACAAAAACTAAAGACTCACCTGTTTCGATTAGCCGGCTTGGCACACTCATAGTTTTATTTTACCTCCTGGCAGATATTTTTAATTGGAATTTCTTGGGAACTATTTTAAATTTAATTCTTTGGGGTATTTTTAGGGGTCGTTTTTTAAATATTGTATTTTAAATGCTTTACTTGAATGTACAGTTTTTATAACCTCCTCCATGTAAGCATTTAGTTATTTAAGTATTTAAATATTTAAGTATTTGTTTATTTATGTATTTTTATGTATTCCATCGACTGTACACCGCCCCGAGTCTACACCAGGGCTGTCAAACTCATGGCCTGCGGGCCGGATGCATCACTCACTGACCATACCCATGTCCGATTTAGTGAAGGGGAAAAAAGTTGTGATACACTATGTCACGTGACACCGCTGTGATGACGTGACTTTGACACCCCTGGTCTACACTATTTCAGACAAATGGTTGACCAGTCTCTTCTTGAAAGCCTCCAGTGATGGGGCACCCACAACTTCTGGAGGCAAGCTGTTCCACTGGTTAATTGTTCTCATCGTTAGGTAATTTCTCAATTCCAGGTTGTTTCTCTCCTTGATTAGTTTCCATCCATTGTTTCTTGCCTTGCCTTCTGGTGGTTTGGAAAATAAATTGACTCCCTTGACTTTGTAGGAACCCCTCAGATATTGGAACTGCTATCATATTTCCCCTAGTCCTTCTTTTCATTAGACTAGACCAGGGGTGTCCAAACTTGGCAACTTTAAGACTTGTGGACTTCAACTCCCAGAGCTGGCTGGGGAATTCTGGGAGTTGAAGTCCATAAGTCTTAAAGTTGCCAAGTTTGGACACCCCTGGACTAGACATATATAATTCCTGCAACCTCTGCAGCTTCCTGTAACATACCCAATTCCTACAACTTCTCCTCTTTTTGCATTCCTTTTCTCTCTTCCTTCCCTTCTTCTTTCTTCTCTTCTTCTTCCTCCTCCTCCTGCCCTTCTTTGATTTTCTCCTGATTTCCTCCTTTTCCGAGACTAATAATAATAATAATCTCTTACTTTACAGGGTACCCCATATTCAGGCTTCACAGTACATAGTCTGCAAACTGAATACTTGTTGTCATAACAGCAAGTTTTGCATTCATACTTCTGCAAGACTACATCGAAAATTCTCCCCTGCCATTACGATTATGGTAAATTCATTCTCTCTCTCTCTCTCTCTCTCTCTCTCTCTCTCTCCCTCCCTCCCTCCCTCCCTCCCTCCCCCCCCTCTCTCCCCATCTCCTGTAAATGGAAGGGCTTTTTCCATATGAAACAGGCTGAAATAGGAGCCTCTTTTTTGCCTACAGAAAATAGATTCATGAACATGTGAAATGCAGAAGCAGGCTGGGGCTGGCGAAATGGTGAACACTGATGAATATATATCTACCATTGTGTTTTCAGAAAGAGCATTCACAATTGCAAATCCAATTCAGAATAAAATGGTATGCTACACAGATGAAGAAATGCTCAGCTTCCCCTATGCACTGCTTATATAAAAGGAAGGCTTAGCCTGCATAAATTGGTTTTATTTCTGGGATAGATAACTAGATGAAAATGTCATCCAACCGGGAAAAAAAGAAGGAAGGGAGGGAGGGAAGGAAGGAAGGAAAAGGAAGGAAGGAAGAAGGAAGAAAAGAAAGAAGGAGAATGGGAGGGAGGGAAGGAAGGAAAGAAGGAAGAAAGGAAAGAAGGAAAGAAAGAAAGAAAGAAAGAAAGAAAGAAAGAAAGAAAGAAAGAAAGAAAGAAAGAAAGAAAGAGGTAGGGAAATAGGAGGCAGGGAGAGAAGGAAGGAGGGAGGGACAGAAGGAAGAAGGAAAGAAAAAAGGAGAATGTGAGGGAGGGAGAGAAGGAAGGAAGGAAAGAAAGAGGAAGGAAAGGAAATGGGAGGCAGGGAAGGAAGGAAGGAAGAAGGAAGGAAAGAATAGAAGGAGAATGGGTGGGAGGGAGAGAAGGAAGGAAGGAAAGAAGGAAGGAAGGAAAGAAGGAAAGAAAGAAAGAAAGAAAGAAGAAGGAAGGATGGGAAATGGGAGGCAGGGAGGGTAGGAAGAATGAAGGAAAGAATAGAAGGAGAATGGGAGGCACGGAGAGAAGGAAGGAAGGAAGGAGAAGCACATACTTTCATTGGAAAAACATCGTAATTTGAAAAAGGTCCACATTAAAAGTTGGTACCAATTAAAAAATGCCTGTGAAGAATGAATTGTATATAATGAATCAAGAGCCAGCTTCGGTCGAGGGGTTTTAAGGCACAAGGCTTGAAAGCAAGACACCCTGAATTCAAACCCCACCTCAGGTATGCCCGGTTCCTTTCAGCAATCACTCTCAACCCACCTCACAGAGTTCTTGATGTGGGAAAATAAGAGGAAGAAGAACACGTTGGATATGTTCACTGCCTTGTGTTATTTGTAAACATAATAAAGGCAAGAAAGTAAGAAAGGGGAGGAAAGGGAGGAAAGGAAGAAGGAAAGGAAAAAAGAAAGCGCGAGAGAGAGAGAGAGAAAGAAAGAAAGAAAGAAAGAAAGAAAGAGAGAGAGAGAGAGAGAGAGAGAGAGAGAGAGAGAAAGAAAGAAAGAAAGAAAGAAAGAAAGAAAGAAAGAAAGAAAGAAAGAAAGAAAGAAAGAAAGAAAGAAAGAAAGAGTAGGGAGGGGCCAAAGAAAGTTCAATCTACAGAGACATCCTGAGGCTTCTGAATAACTATCCCACACAATTTTCTTTGCAATAGTTACAAAAGATGGGTCTTCTCCCCTTCCCTCCTCTGCATTAATAACAAAAGCACAGAATCCTTCCATCCTCTTTCTTCTAATCTCTGACCAGGGAAGCATTGCAGACAGAAAACTGTCTGGTGTCGAGTTTGCGGTGTTCATTTCCTTGGTAACTGGTCCCCCGCGACCAAATCCCCATTTTGCTTTGTGGGAAAGAAAGAGGCGGGGTCCTGACCTTCTTCTGTGTGAGATTCTTTGGGGTATTTGATGAGCTCCATCCTGGTGTCTCATAGCCTGTTCTTCTTAAAGCCAAACATCGAAAAAGCAATTTTTTCCTGGATTTTGAAGCCTCTTATTTCAGCCCCTTGATCTGGGTCTCCTTTTCTTTCTTTTTTTTTCCTTCTCCATGTTTCACAACTGACCCTCATTCAGTTTGGGGTTATTTGCATTTCCAAGACCTGAAACAAGTACTGTATATTTGTGTGGGAAGCCACACACACTCTCCTAGAAGAATGAAATTTGAGGAATATTTTTTTAAAAAAGGGCTCCTGGGGAGGAAAGCTATGGCAAATCTAGACAGCATACTAAAAAGCAGAGACAACACCTTGCCAACAAAAGTGTGTCTAGTCAAGGCCCTGGTTTTCCCAGTTGCAATGTATGGCCATGAAAGTTGGACCATAAGAAAGGCTGAGCGCCAAAGAATGGAGGCCTTTGAACTCCGGTGCTGGAAAAGACTCCTGCGAGTCACTTGGACTGCAAGGCGATCCAACCAGTCAGTCCTAAAGGGGATCAACCCTGACTGCTCTTTAGAAGGCCAGATCCTGAAGAGGAAACTCAAGTACTTTGGCCATCTAATGAGAAGAAAGGACTCACTGGAGAAAAGCCTCATGCTGGGAACAATGGAGGGCAAAAGAAGGGGATGGTAGAGAATGAGGTGGCTGGATGGAGTCACCAAAGCAGTCAGAGTGAATTTAAATGGACTCCAGAGGATGGTAGAGGACAGGAAGGCCTGGAGGAACATTGAGGTTGCGATGGGTTGGACGTGACTTTGCAACTAACAACAACAAAGGCAGAATGTTATATTTCTCTAAATGAGAAATGGAGAAACATGTTTTTTTAGAGGCAGGAAGCAGACTCCAGCAGATATTTTGTGCCCATTGAGAAAGACTGGGCCATCCTATCTTACAAAACAAAAGACCTTCAGCTCCAGGGTGATGGGATTAAGAAGAACAGGACATGATCCTTCAGGACATAATAGGATTAACCCACTGCCATTTAGCAGAAGATTCAGAGCTCACTACATTGCACAAATCTCTTAAGGGCATTTTCAGACATTGCACAATCCGCCAGCAGCATCTCTGAAACTTAGAAAAATTAACCTACTCTTCAAACCAATTGGTCAACTGTCCAAAATCTGCTGTTGGTTCTGTTCAACATGAAACCTTCTTTCCAATCCGCCTCCATGTGTTGGAAGAAATGTCCTTCTGGGTTCGGCTCCAAGTGGGGAAAAAGACACTGGAGACATGGAGGCTGCTTGGAAAGATGGTTTTAATGGTGGACAGGACCACATGGCTTGAGTCCTGAACAGAAAAGGTGATCACATGCTTCAATGTTGGTGGAGAAGAAGAGAAGAGAAGAGAAGAGAAGAGAAGAGAAGGGAGCTTTCTAGGCTTTTTATAACCTGTTCGGCCCCACCTATCTGTTTCCTGTTCCTGTGTAAGAAATGTATTCTGATTGGTTGTCAGACTCACATGGACCCATTCAGGGGCAACTCTCTAGGCTGAGTCCAGGTTTGGTTGAATTCTCAGAGTTCTCAGATGCCATGTGGTCAGTTGAGTAAAGTGCCAATATTATCATGCCTTAATCCCATCCCCCTGGAGCTGATGGGGAGAACTCTTTATTATGTAAAGTGCACTAGCTTGGCCTTCTAAATGGCCCATTGACAAAGTGGGGATGGGCAGGAAGCTGCAGGAATTTACTTTGTGTTTAAAATGTGTTTCTCCCTTTTTCACATCCAGGAAAATATAATAATCTGCCTTTTCAATATTTCCTAGGATATTTCATTTTTCTGGGAGAGGGCTGGGTGATAACCTCCTACACATGTTTCCGGTGTCTTTCTCCCAGCTTGGAATTAAACTAGATGAATATTTCTTCCAGCAGTTGTACTTATAAGTACGCACAAGCTTTGAGACTGGATATCCATTTATCCGGAATGCTATCAGGTCTTCTGCTTAAGCAGGGAATGGACTAGAAGACTCCATGGTCTCTTCCATGTTATTCTGTTATCAGGAAAATAGGAAGGAAAAAGGCTGAAATCCATGCATGCATACACTTAAATATTCAGTTAAACTTGTAGGTAAAGAGGCAATTTGGTCTAGTGCAGTGGTGGGCAACCTTTTTTTTCAACTGAGCCAAATCTCGCCAAAACCACGATTGAAATTTATTTTGAGAGCCACATTTTTAAAACCGAAAATACATAGGATGGTACACTGTTTTTAGTTTCAATAAACTCTGGCATTTGAAGCACGCAAGTTTTAAAGCTGTCAAGTTACAAGATCCTTGCATCCCTAACCCTTTAGGAAAAATACCCCAAGGGGTCTTCAAACCTGACAGCTTGAAGACTTGTGGACTTCAACTCCCAGAATTCTGAGAATTGAAGTCCACCAAGGGCATCAATCATATTAGCCCAGGGATCTGCAAAATTGGCTCTTAAGACTGGTGGACTTCAACTCCCAGAATTCTGAGAATTGAAGTCCACCAGTCTTAAAACAGCCAATTGTTACCTCTTAAAACTCCCCCATTGGTGGAGCCCCAAGAAGCGAGGAGGGAGAAAAAGAGACGGAGGCCAAGGAGCTTCCCCCCCGCCCCCTCCCAGCAAAAATCTAACCGGGGAGCCGGGCGGGCAGTAGCAAATTAGCCGATCACGAGGGGGCGGGGGGAAGCTCCTTAGCCTCCGTTTCTTTTTCTGCCTCCTCGCTTCTCGTCCCCGCCCGACTTCAGGATCCTCCCTAATCATTGTGAGTCGAAAAGAAAAAAGGGAAAGGGGCGCTTGTTTTGAAGTGCCCGAGAGGAGGGAGGGGAGCAGGCGCCCGGCACACAGAAGAGCCGCATTAAAATGTGTAAAGAGCCGTGTGTGGCTTGCGAGCCGCGGCTTGCCGACCACTGGTCTAGTGGTTAAGAGCAGGGTAGAAAGCAGGAGACCATGAATTTAAATCCTGCTGTGGGAAGCCAACCACAACCCACTCCTAGAAGAATGAAATTGTCAGGCCTGCAGCCATCTTTTCTTTTGGATCTTTGGCCTGCCACACTTTCTATCATTCTACTATGCCTTTTCTATTGTGGGAAAGTGGGAGGGGGGATTGTACGGAGTTAGATGCTATGTAGCCATAACAAAATTATTTCTAGAAAGCCAAGGTCATCCTTTGTCTTTGTACCTCTGAACCTGACCAGAACTGCCAGCATGGCAGTGGATGATTGGGCCATGTGATGGACTTGTGGGTGTGGGGGGAAAGAGCTTCAACTTTCAATTGGGTGGGTAAAACCAGGAAGTTTTCAAGTTCAGGTTTTCCCAGATGTGCCAACATGGCTCTCTTAATAAATGGGAACATTGAGCAATATTTTCCCTTGGACTCCGATTTACTTTTGGATGCTATTTGGAACCCTGACAGAAATATTTTGAGGAATAATTTAAAAAAAGGCAGGATAAAGTATTTCCCCTAAGAGAGAAATAAAAAAATCTTAAAGGGAGACTGAAACTCAGAGCTCCAGCTTTCTGCCCCAAGCAGATACTAAACTGGGGCAGCTTTTAGAAATGCAGATTTGGTAATCCATTACTCCCCGCAGCAAGAACTGAACAAAGGCAGAATGATAGGATTAGCCCTCAGTCAAGATCCAAACCAGGACAAAGCCATTAAGCCATAATAGGAATTGCCCAACACCCTTTTGGAAAACATGCTCCTTCATTGCATCATCTCAGAGCAGACCAAACTTCAACCAATCGTAGCTTAGACAAACACTTGGATTTGTACTTTGCCCATAGAGCCAGCTATGACCTCTACATAACTCCTACAACAGCCAATAGAATATATGTTCTTCCACAGGAACAGGAAGCTCAAGTGCAAAGGCCAAGAGAAGGTATGAAAACCTCTCACTCTCAACGCCATGTGGTGGACTGCCTAGAATCACCCATGTAGTTCTGCTTCATCATTAAACCATCTTTCCAATCAGCCTCCAGCCTGCATTTTGTCTCCAGTGTCTTTCTTTCAGCTTGGAACTGAAACAGATAGATTCTTCTTCCAACATTGCCTTAGCCGTGAGTGTCAGCTGGGGGACTTTGAGCCAGTCACCAGGAAACAGTGAATTCTAGTTTTGCCTTAGTCATGAAAGCCAACTGGGTGACATTAGGCCAGTCCCTCTCTCCCAGACCATCCCACTTTACAGAGTTGTTATAGGCCTGGGTGGTGGGTGGGCCTCCTTTGTTTACCAGGGCTGGTTTCCAGATGTCTGGTAGGCGGGAGGTATCGTCACGTTTATTCATGTTGTGGGGGTGTTTCTCTATTTCGATAGCTTCCATAATTTTTCTCTTGTTGAAGTGTTCTGTTTTGGAGATTAACCTGGTTACTTCAAATTAATTTCATGTCCTGTAGCTTTAAGGTGCTGGAAAAGGGAGGAAGTTTTTTCTTTTTTTCTTACTGCGTTCTTGTGTTCTGCTATGCGTGCATTTATTCTCCTGTTCGTTTGTCCTACGTATGTTGCAGGGCAGATTTTGCATGGTATTTCGTAGACTCCTTGGTTTTCTAGCTGGATTTTGATGTTGGCTATTTTTTGGTCAGTGTTGAAGGCTGTCTTGATATTGTGTTTGTGGAGAATTTTGATGATTTTATCTGTGGTGCCTTTGATGTAAGGGAGGAGGGCGATGCCATTGTCCTGTTCTTTGTCTCGGTTTTTTGGGGGGAGTCTCCCTTTGGATTAGGTTGGTAATTGTTCTTTTTTGGAATCCGTTGGAGATTAATACGTTTGCGAGAGTGTGTAATTCAGTTTTCAGGTGGTCTTTGATGGCTAGGCATTTGGTTCTGGAGATGAGGGTCTTGGCTACAGAGTTGATCTGTGCAGGGTGGTGATGGGATTGTGGGTTTAGGTAGCGGTTGGTGTGTGTTTTTTTCTGGTAGATGGTGTGTCCTAGGGAGCCATTGGGTTTTTTGTAGATTAGGATGTCCTGAAAGGGAAGTTGGTTGTTTGCTTCTATTTCCATAGTGAATTGTATTTTGAAGTGTAGGCTGTTGAGATGTGTGAGGAAGTTGTCCAGTTTTTCTTTCCGGTGTGGCCAAATCATGAAAGTGTCATCAACATATCTAAGCCAGAGTTTGGGTTTGTGTTCAGATTTATCTAAGGTGTTAGTTTCAAAATGTTCCATGTATAAATTTGCGATGACCGGTGAGAGGGGTGATTGCATGGGTGCTCCTTCTATCTGTTTGTATCTTTATATATGTATTGTGTCACAGCCCCTGGTATGCCCAAATATGGGAGGAAGCATACTGCTTCCCTTTTCTGTCTTTCGGCTCACCCTAGGAGCCATCCAGGCAGAAAGCCATTTTTTATGTTG
This sequence comes from Natrix natrix natrix, assembly GCA_029891615.1. Taxonomy (NCBI): domain Eukaryota; kingdom Metazoa; phylum Chordata; class Lepidosauria; order Squamata; family Natricidae; genus Natrix; species Natrix natrix. The sequence continues at coordinate 5,024,444 of JAKRSK010006657.1, forward strand.
CCTTTGTTACATTTGTCTTGCATTTCTGCTGATAAATAAATAAAGGGGAGAGCCTGTGGCATAGTGGCTAATACAAGGGCAACATATTTGGGCATACCAGGGGTTGTGACACAATACATACCTGTTCTGACCCCCCCCCATGCCTGTGAATAAACCAGAACACAGGCTTGGCTGTTTGCCACTGTTTAATTACTGAGATAATGAATCCTTTGGCTGAGGGAACAGACAACTCACCTTCAATGTAGCAACCCAGATAATTCAAAATGAAGCAATGCAGATAGTCCAAACAAACAGACACGGCTGGAATACTCAGATAGATTTTCTTAACTACTGATTCGAACGGTTGTTTCCTGCAAATGTCCCCTCCCAACGCCTCACCTATAAACTCTCTTGGGAGGGGCCAATCCACAACCATCTGAGCTTAATCCTCTTCTGTGAATCTGTCTACGGAGTTGCTGCTTCCATTTCTCAGTCCTTCTCAATCTAGCATCAAGGACAAACTGCCTTTGATCCTCCCCACTGCTCCATGCCTCAGGCGCCTCCTGGTGGCCAACCAGTCTCTCTGGTCCCTGCTCTGAGTCTGAACCCTGCCCCAGGTCTTCCACATTGTCCAGGTCAGACTCATATGGTTCCTCACTATCCGAGTCCATCAGCAGCTCAACCGGATCATGCTGGGCCATAACACATACCTATTTTCCTGGCTTAGCTGATAAAGGAGGAGAGCCTGTGGCTTAGTGGCTAATACAACTGCCTGATATGTAATACAGCCCAGGTTCGATTCCCGCTTATATATATGAGACAAAGTAAAGTCTCAGGTTGCATAAAGGTGAATAGTTCCCAAGTGATGCATATCTTATAGATACTCAAAAAGGAAGATAGAGGATAATAAAGGAATATCGTGAAGGGAGGGAAGGAAGGAAACAAGTTGCATTTTTATTGGAAGCTCTTACAGTGGTTGCTATGAGACCTTGTAGCAACGCAGACAGCAGAGCAAGGAAGTAAGCTCTGATGAATTATACTTCTTAGGTGAAATCTCTCCTTCCTTCTTCACAATGGCCTTGCTAGTAGTTTGAAAACAGGCATTTGCCAGTTCTGGACTCCTCTGTATGAAAGAAGGATGGAAGCTGGATGTGAAAACTCTGGTTTGTTCAACAAGCCCTGGAGAAGGCATCAACCAATGCAAAGGGACAATGCTTGGATCAGGTGAAGTAGGTAACAATGGTAAATTCTTGGACTGAGAATGAATGTATGGATGAATGTTTGCATTGGGTTCAGTGTTAAGGGTAGAGTAGAGTAGAGTACAGTAGAGTAGAGTGGAGTGGAGTGGAGTGGAGTGGAATGGAATGGAATGGAATGGAATGGAATAGAATAGAATAACAGAGTGGGAAGGGACCTTGGAGATCTTCTAGTCCAACCCTCTGCTTTGGCAGGAAACCTTACACCACTCCAGACAAATGGCTGTCCCATCTCTTCCCAAAAACTTCCAGTGTTGGAGCATTCACAACTTCTGGAGTCACGTTGTCCCACTGATTAAATGTTCTAGGTCTCAGAAAATTTCTCCTTAGTTCTAGGTTGCTTCTCTCCTTGACGAGTTTCCCTAGTTGCTTCTTCTCCTGCCCTCCGTTGCTTTGGAGAATAGTTTGACACACCAATAGTTTGACACATCTCTGTGGCAGCCCCTGAGATATTGGTACACTGCTATCATGTCACCCCTAGTCCTTCTTTTCATTAAACTAGACAAGTAGAATAGAATAATAAAGTTGGACCTTGGAGGTCTTCTAATCCTCCTGTTGGTATAGGATCTCTGTTATTCTGCATTATTCTTTATGTTTTTACTTTTTGTGAAGCCACCTTTTGATTTATCTTTGCCCATTCTTGGCAACCTCTAATCTTCAAGTCCCTTTGCTGAGCACGCAGAGTTTATCTTGGCAGAAGCTGCCTGGGGATGATGGACCTGTCTAGCTAACAGGGTTCTAATTACACCCGCTAACCCATTACACTCTATTAAGACTCAGAACTATTAGACTGAACAAACAGTTAAATCAAGCTGTACGTATTTTTTGAATCAAAGCCACGCTGCCTTCCTTTTCCCCACCCCAGCCTGGTTGACATGAGCTGTAAGGAGTTTCTACTTTATCGACTTAAGTGTCTCTCCGGGTTGGGGGCAATCCATAAAGGATAACGGTGTCAGCAAAAAGGGAGGATGACTCAGCATTCAGAGATGTATGCGTGCTGCGGTCAGCAACATTAAAGAGAATTTGGAGAGTCCACTTATCCAAGGAAATGCATCCAGGAAAGCAATGACCATTACTAAGTTCTCAGGGAAAGTTTTGTCTTGAGGCCATCACTCAGCTTTCAGTGGCCATTGGGTTGAGCTGAAATGAGGTGTTCTGACCCAACTCCCCAGAAATGACAAACCCTCTGACGTGAACTCAAAAGATTCTTTATTAGGAGTTTCTCTCGCAGGCTAACAAATTCATTTGGCTGGAAGATGAATAGTTGTCAGCCGCATCTATTCATCTCCACCCCCTGCCTTTTATCCCCAGAGCTGGGGTGAGGCTTCACTAGCAGCGGTGGTTCTTCTGTCCCAAGGACCGGCCCATGGATTTCCACTGCTCTCCTCTCCTCTGCCACATCTATTCATCTCTGCCTCCTGCCTTTTATCCCCAGAGCTGGGGTGAGGCTTCACTAGCAGCTGTGGCTCTTCCGTCCCAAGGACCGTCCCATGGATTTCCACTGCTCTCCTCTCCTCTGCCACATCTATTCATCTCTGCCTCCTGCCTTTTATCCCCAGAGCTGGGGTGAGGCTTCACTAGCAGTGGTGGCTCTTCTGTCCCAAGGACCGGCCCATAGATTTCCACTGCTCTCCTCTCCTCTGCCTTCTGCACCTCCATGCATCAGACACTGGACCCAGCTGTTTCTCCTCTTCCTCACACCTGGGGGCTATTGATCTCCCTCTGAGGGTGGACGGATGGCCCAGGTTCCACCTCTTTTGCTCTCTGCCAGCTCCACTCCTTCTTCCCCCTCAGAGTTCTCAATTTGCCTTGATGCTGACCCTGACTCCAACGCCTCCTCCTCCTCCTTTGATTCAGCTGCTGGAGGGGCCGGTGGCCGACAGGCCACAACATGATGAGATGGGGCAATATGGACATATGCAGGATGCTCTTTATTGCCTGAAACAATGCCCTTTAAGATAAAGGACTTCAAACCATGAGAGCTTTTTCACCAGAAGATGGGAATCCATAAAGTATATCATGATGGGAAAGTGACTATGACAAAAGTCTATCAGATTATAAGGGACATAAGAAAGGGGGGTGGGCATTTTTCTCTGATCTCAGTACTTCTTCTGAAGTGGTTAAGGCACTGGGCTAGAAACCAGGGACTGTGATTTCCAGTCCTGTCTAAGGCATGAAAGTTGATTGGGTGACTTTGGGATGACCATCAGGAGATCATGAGTTCTAGTCCCACTTTAGGCATGAAAGTTGGCTGGATAATTTTGAACCAATCACCAGGAGACTGTGAATTCTAGTTCCACTTTAGGCATATAAATTGGCTGGTTGATTTTGAACCAATCACCAGGAGACTGTGAGTTCTAGTCCCACTTTAGGCATGAAAGCTGGCTGGTTGATTTTGAACCAATCACCAGGAGATTGTGAGTTCTAGTCCCACTTTAGGCATGAAAGTTGGCCTGATGATTTTGAACCAATCACCAGGAGACTGTGAGTTCTAGTTCCACTTTAGGCATATAAATTGGCTGGTTGATTTTGAACCAATCACCAGGAGATTGTGAGTTCTAGTCCCACTTTAGGCATGAAAGTTGGCCTGATGATTTTGAACCAATCACCAGGAGACTGTGAATTCTAGTCCCACTTTAGGCCTGAAAGCTGGCTGGGTGATTTTGAACCAATCAACAGGAGGTTGTGAGTTCCAGTCCCACTTTAGGTAATAAAGTTGGTTGGGTTACTTGAGTAATAAAGGTGGGATATTAATGCATTAATCCCAGCAACCCTTGTTAGATTAAGAGTTTAACTCTGAGTAGGGTATTAAAGGATCCCACTGACCATGAGTTGGTGTTCTGATTCAGTGCCAATTTTTCCCCTCCTCCAACTGAGATTAAATATGCATTGGGATCTACTGCCAGAAGATATGATGAAAACCACTAGCTTAGATGTTACCGTGTCAGGCCTGGCAGCCACCTTTTGCATTGGGCCTTCAGGCCTGCCACGGTCAATGCTGTGGGAAATTGGGAGGGGGGATTATATGGAATACGGGAGATATATAGTCAAAATAACATTCCTTTCTCAGAGAGTCAAGCAGAGGTATTATTCTGCTGGTTCACTCCGGTTCGGGCAAACCAGTATTGGTGAGAGGCTCCTCCCACCCAGCCAGACATCATCATGGACGCTCTGCGCATGCACAGAAGCATAGTGCATGAGCACCCCCACTTCCAAACTGGTAGCGAAGATAAGAGAAAACCATTATTGGGGTTGTGTTTGGCTTTGAAGGATTGGGGTGGGGGGGACTTCACAGTGATCAATTGTTGGAAGACACAATTGCTTGCTCCTTGTCCAACTCTACTATTGTATTGTATTTTGTCCTCTAGGCTGGGGGTCGGCAACCTTAAACACTCAAAGAGCCACAAAGGTCCTAACCAGAAGCCCCACCCTTCAATTCTGGAGCCAACCGGAAGTCTGGTTCCCCCACCATAGAGTGTCCTCCTAGTACGGCATCCTTTTTCCTCTGCCAACTGGAAGTCCGGTTCCCCTCTATAAATTGTGGAGCTGACCAGTACAGAGAGCCGTACGTTTCTGATCCCTGCTCTAGGCTAATTTGTTGCCTCCAGTGGATTGAAGGAAGACCTGGAAAAAGATTTAATATCTAGGCCAATTGGCTTTTAGGACATGGAACTGGCAACTGGCCTTCAATCCTGAAAACAAAAAATGGTTATTCGGCCAAATATGTGCTGATTTTGTAGGCAATTTCCATTTTGTCATCTGCTGTCTCTCCACAATCAGGTTATTTCAAACCACATCTCTGTTTACCTTTCCAAGCTCAGCAGACGGACAGAGGATACAAATTAAATAAAATTAAGCACAAGGTTTTGACTTTTCACAAGCTGGGATGGATTGTTGTGGATGAAGCGTAATATATTTTAGGAATATTTGTGGGTTTTGAAGGGAGCTGTAATGTCAGAAGAGTCACTTCTTTGCATTTTTAAATGCTGAAGAAAGACTGTAACCAATTCAAAGAACTTTTATCACTTTTGTCACTGATAAAATATTTTGTTATCCGCTACCAAAAAAGCCATTGCTATCCTAGGTTGATGCGGTGGTTCAGTGGCTAAGATGCTGAGCTTGTCGATCAGAAAGGTTGGCAGTTCAGCTGTTTGAATCCCGAGCGCTGCGTAATGGAGTGAGCTCCCGTGACTTTTCCCAGCTTCTGCTGACCTAGCAGTTCAAAAGCACATAAAAATTGCAAGTAGAAAAATAGGAACCACCTTTGGTGGGAAGGGAACAGCGTTCCGTGCACCTTCGGTGTTTAGTCATGCCGGCCACATGACCACGGAGACGTCTTCGGGCAGCACTGGCTCTTTGGGATTGAAATGGAGATGAGCATTGCCCTCTAGGGTTGGGAACAACTAGCACATAGATGTTAGGGAAGCTTTACCTTTATCTATCCTAGGTTAAGCCAGGAATGTGCTTCAGCTTCCAAAGAAACCAATACATTCCTAGGGAGAGTACCAAGATCACTAGAAGTAATAGCATCATTTTATACTGCATTAGTGAGGCCACACTTGAAGTGCTGCATCCAGTTCTGGTCACCATGATACAATAAGGGTGCTGAAAGATACTATGTGTGAGGAGAAGAATACAAAGATGATAAGGGGTCTAGAGACTGAGTCAGAGGCAAATGATTCCTCAAAGTTCCAATTGATTAAGAGAGTCATGTTGGCACACCTTGGAAACCCGAATCTGAAAGCTTCCTGGTTTTCCTACCCAGTTGAAAGTTCAAGATCTTGATCATACCCACAAGTCCATCCCATGGTCCAATCTTCCCCTGCCATGCTGGCAGTTTCCACCCATCCAGTTCCGGTCAGGTGCAGAGTTGCAGAGACAAAGGATGACCTTGGCTTTCTAGAAATAATTTTGTTATGACTACATATCATCCAACTCCATACAATCCTTCCTCCCATTTTCCCACAATAGAAAATGCATAATAGAATAATAGAAAGTGTGGCAGGCCTAAGATCCAAAAGAAAAGATGGCTGCAGGGCTGACAAACCGTACAATGAATGGTGGCAGGAACTGGTTATGTCTTGTCTAACAAAGAAAAAGGTTATTGGTGACATGATAGCAGCCTTCCAGTCCTTGAAGAGCTGTCACAGAGTAGAGGAGGTCAACTTATTCTCCAAAGGACCTGAAAACAGAACAAGAAACAATGGTTGGAAGCTCATCAGATGGAGATCCAATCTGGAACAAAGGAGGAATTCCTTGACAATGAGAACAATCAGTCAATGGTATAGCTTGCCTCCAGAAGTTGCAGGTGCTCCACCACTGGAGGTTTTCAAGAAAAGATTGGACAGGGAGGAGGATCCAACGTCGCGATGATACGGACGTGCGGTCTCGATGCTCTGAGACCGCAGCCGATACTTTTGCCACTGGGTGGTCCAATCAGACCTAAACCGTCCCGCAGAGGTAGTGAACAGGAAGAATATGTCTTGCTGATCTCAGGGACATCGCAAAGTCCCTGATCAATGCAAGAGAAGTTTTTCAAACCAGCGACCAAAAAATCCAGTCAAAGCTGATGAAGTCGGGGCGACTCCAAAACAGAAGGATATGGAAAGAGAAAGTGTTTCCAGCTGGTGAGGAATTTTTACTGTTTTAAAAGAGACTGCCTATAAAAAACTTAAAATTCATTTAAATTGGAGAACAGAAAAAATAAGCAGCGGAATTAAGTTTTGGACAGTGGGTTATCTACTTTTTAAATGCTATGTTCATGGATGGAATTTATGCAAGCCTTTTAAAATGAATGGATTAAGTTTTCTTCTTCTATTTTTTTCTTTTATTATTATTTGTAACCTATGGACTAAAATTCTCCTCTTTCATTCCTGTGAGTGTTTTTCTAACTCATTCAAGAATCGGACCTTTTTTTAACTTGAAATACAAAAAAGATACAAAAAGAAACAAAGAAAATTGCAACAATAACACTGCTACTCAGAGGCTGGAGGTTTGTGTATTGGAAATGAAACACTCTTACTTTTCTCACTGATTATCCTGGCTTGGCACTTAAAGGTCTCACTGCTTGTTCATAGAGAGTGATAAGAAGAAAAGCATACAGATGTCCCTTTGCAGTATATCTTTAACCAGAGAAAAGTGAAAATAAAATATTATTGTGAATCTATGCTTAATCTTGTAAAAATCTTCCAAGCTAGAGCAGCAGTGTTTGTTAGCTGGAGATAATGGCACAACTTCAACAGCAGAAAGAAACTTTAAGCCTGCAAAAGATATTATTAGAAATTCAGAAATTATCAAACACATTTGAGACGATGGAGAAGAAGTTGGAAGACTTAGAGCATCTAACAGTAAAATATGATGAAGAAATTGGAGATGTTTATCAAGTGGAAAAAGTGGAGATTAGAATTCTAAAAACCGAAGAGGAAAATGACCATAAAGAAATTAAATCTGCCGATATTTATGGTGATTGGTTTGTCTCTGGAAATGAAAATAGTGGAATATTGAAAGAGAAATTAAATGGAGGGGAACTCTACCCCAGATGGCAAGATACAGAAGAAGAAAAAACAAAAGAATTTATGGATTTAAAGAGAGAAATTTTATTAGCAACATCATCGATAACACTACTGACAATTAAAGATAAGCTGATTAAGGAAACAGAAGAAGGGCATCGAAATTACATGAGAGATTTTATAAGCAATGAGTTGCTAAGAGGAGTCCATACAAATTTGATTAAGGAGATGATTAGAGGACTGATACCACAAATGGCAGAAGACTTGAGACTGTTTTGCTACTGGAAAGATACAGGCTGATAGATGGAAGTGTATAATTTAAAACTAGTTAAACTTAGTGAAATTTAGTGACAATAGATATAGTTAAATAAATAATTGATAATGATAATAATGTATACATGTGTAGTGTTATGATAAGTAATAATTGGATATGAATATTGAATGGTACCCATGAAAGGAAGATTAGAAATATTTTTGATTATATATAAAGGTTAATAAAAAAGAACTAAGTTAGATTCAGTTAAGTTTTGTTTATTAGGGGGAAATGTTATGATAAAAGACACAGTCAAATAAAGGAGGGATAATGATAACAACATATATATGTATGGGTACAACATAAGGAAACTGGGTGTAAGTTGTAAACAGTGATTTGGAAAGGAGGATTAGAAAATTTTGTTACTAAATATTATGGATGTTTAGCTAGAACAGGACATAAGGATTCAGTGTTATTGGAGGATTTTAGAAATAGTAAATGAAATGCCAGTATGTGGCTATGTATTAAATCTTGGTATATTTTATGATGAAGGACATTTAAACAATTATAGTCAAATGAAAATGGAGGTATGATGATGGTAACATGTATAAATATCCGAGTTAAAATACTTGAGTTAATATGAATTATGCTTGATGACTGTGGAAGGGATGCACGAAAGTCTTTTGTAACCAACTGTTACACTTTCTACAGTATGTAAAGAGGGAAGATTTTTTGTGCTGTGTTTGTTTTGAAAATTAAAAATAAAATAAAAAATAATAAAAAAGAAAAGATTGGGCAGTCATGAAGAAGACCCACAACTTCTGAAGGCAATTTCTGTTCCATGGATTGATAGTTCTGACTGTCAGAAAATGTCTCCTTATTTCTAGGTTGAATCTCTCCTTGATCAGTTTCCATCCATTTTATTCCTTTTCTGGCCTTCAGGTGTCTTGGAAAATAGCTTGACTCCCTCCTGTCTGTGACATCCCTTCAAATATTGGGACACTGTTATCATGTTTAATGAATATGTGGTGTACAGTTTGTTTAGCCAAGGTTCTGAATTTTGATTATGTGATTATGGGGATTCTGCAATGGTTAGAATTTTGAAAAAATGGTCATAACGTCTCTTTTTCCAGTGCTGTTGTAACTTTGGACTGTCACAAAACAAACTATTATAAGTCAAGGATTCGTCAAGAACCAATAAGTCAAGAAAAACCCAAAGTACACAAATAGACGGGGTGAAACCAGGCTTAAAAGCATTAACCTGTGACAGGGATCTTGGAGTCTTAGTGGACAACCAATTAAATATGAGCCAATAGTCAAAAATGCCAATGCAATCCTAAGCTGCATTAACAAATGGATTCAATCAAGATCAAATGAGGTACTAATTGTCAGGGAGGAGTTCCACCCTGAATTAACAAAGCGTGGACCATGGCTTTCTCCTTGAGCATACTTTTGAATAAGCAAAAATAAAACCGAAGCATATTCCAATAAAAACACTTTAATATAAAAGAAAGTAAAAATACAAAACTTTGCTAACTGAATTAATCACATCGTGGCAAGAGCTATGTGCCTGCCACCTTCGCAGGCGAACAGAAGATCAGAAGAGAAAGTAAAGGAAAGAATGTGTGATGTAATGTCTGACATGCGCAGTAAATCATTTGCAGGTAAGAAATAGTTCAGTCTGCTGTATTACTCAGAATATAAGCACAAGCTGGCAAACCAATAAATGCAGTGACTCTAATACCACTCTATAAAGCCTTAGTAAGACCACACCTAGAATGCTGCATCCAGTTTTGGTCACCACACTATAAAAAAGATTTTGAGACTCTAGAAAGAGTGCAGGGAAGAGCAACCAAGATGATTGGAGGCTAAAGCATATGAAGAATGGTTGCAGGAACTGGGCCTGGCTAGTCTAGTGAAGAGAAGGACCAGGGGAGACATGATAGCAGTTTTCCAATATTTGAGGGACTGCCACAGAGAGGAGGGGGGTCAAGCTATTCTCCAAGGCACCTGAAGGCCAGACAAGGAATAATGGATGGAAACTGATCAAGGAGAGATTCAACCTAGAGATAAGGAGACATTTTCTGACAGGGAGAACCATCAACCCATGGAACAGAAGTTGCTTTCGGAAGCTGTGGGAGCTTCATCACTGGAGGCTTTCAAGAAGAGATCTGTCAGAAATGGTGTAGGGCCTGTTGCTTGCTAGATGACCTACTAGGTCCTTTCCAACTCTGTTAATCTGTTAAGGACTACCTGGACATTGCTTTTGAGTTTTCTCTCTCTAAACAAGTGAGTAAATGAAGAGGGGTGGGTGGGGAGGGGAGCCAAAGACATGTGCATGGAAAGAGGAGAAGAATATCTTCAGATGGCAAAGATTCCTCTCCATAGCAACTCTCAACTGCTGCTGATACTAATTTCCTTTTAATTAATTGAGTTCTGCTTCTTTCTGGTTTTGATTTCTTGCTCACCACCCAGAGTCACAATAATGGGACGGGCAGCCAGACAAGCTAAACGTAACAAAAACAAGCAACAAGTGATATGCCTTCACGACTTGCAATTTGAATGTAGACATTGTCTCCAGCTGTCATATAAAATGATGGACGCAGCATTGATTTTTCATCCTTGAACAAGGTAACAACTCAGTATTCAGAAATCCATCAGTTGTTATCCCTCCATCCATTTTCTGCCTGCCTGCCTGCCTACCTGCCTACCTACCTACCTACCTACCTACCTACCTACCTACCTATCTATGTATCATTGCTAGCCATCATCTATCTGTCTCTGTCTGCCTATGTATAACCTCTTACTTACTTTCTTTCCCTTCCTCCCTCCCTCCCTTCCTATCTATCTCCTAACTACCTACCTATCTCTCTCCCCCATCTACCTCTCTATCTATCTACTTACCTATCCATCCATCCACCCACCCTCCCATCTCTGTCTCTCTGTCTCTCTGTCTCTGTCTCTGTCTCTGTCTCTGTCTCTCTCTATATATATATATATATCATCTCTTTATCTATTCTCTATCTATCTACCTATCTATCTCCAACTGTCTGGCTACACCTACCTACCTACACTACTTACCTACATATCCCCCCTTTATCTACCTACCTACCTAACTAATCATCTACCTATCTAATCATCTATCCATCCATCCCTGTCTCTCTGTCTGACTATCTCTATCCATCGATCAATTGATCATTTCTATCTATCATCTATCTCTCTGTCTGTCTGCCTATCCATTCCTTCCTTCTTTTCTTCTTTCTTTCTCTTTCCATCCATCCATCCATCTATCCATCCATCCATCCATCCATCCATCCACCTACCTACCTACCTACCTACCTACCTACCTACCTACCTACCTATCCTCTTCCTATCTACCAACCTACATATCTACCCATCTGACTGTCTATCCTCTACCTAACTAGAGTACTTACTTACATACCTACATATTTACTCCCTCTCTCTGTATCTATCCATCCATCCATTCGGTCATCCATTCACCCACCCACCTTTATCTCTCTCTCTCTCTCTCTCTCTCTCTCTCTCTCTCTCTCTCTCTCTCTCTCATATCTATCTATCTACCTACCTACTATCCATCTACCCACCTACCTACCCACCTACCTACCTAACTACCTACCTACTACCCATCTATCTATCCATGTTTCTATCCTGTACCTACCTACCTACCTACCTCTCTCTCTAATTATCTACCTCTTTACCCATCCATCCATCCTTCCACCCACCCACCCACCTACCTACCTACCTACCTACCTAAGGGATTTTTACTCGTGTCTGAATCATCTGCTACATTTTTACCCAGGGCAGCAAAATGTCTTGGGATGTCCCCATTCTTATCCAACAGAATCTTCTCTGGTTCCTTGGACCATTGACCTGGATGACAGGTCCTGATGAGCAGGCAAGCGATGCTCTCGGCTTTGCAGATTTTCCTTTCAGCTCCCCTCAAACTCCCGTGACTCCTGAAACAAAGAAATGGATGAAAAAACCCCGAAAGGGGAGACTTGGCCGAGCTACGAGAGATCAGAGCCATGCATCTGCCATGCAATATTTGTTATGCGGAACAGCCAAACCTCTAAAACACAAACAAACCCTATTTGTTGATTCATTTGCTAACCTTCCCATTCGTTGGGAACCAGCGCTACACAAAGCAGCTTTCTGAAGCCCACGCGTGGCAAGTTTTATTTTTGCCGTGGTAATTAGGCTAATAACTGTAATTAATTACAATGCACGCTCTCTCTCTCTCTCTCCAGTCATTAGCCACAAGAGCTGGGCAGAACATCCAGTAAAACTACAAAACAAACACACACACACACACACACACACACACACACACACACACACACACGTTCAAAACCAACCTGCGGTGTGCTGAGATTGGAGTCCTAACTGTGTGGGATCCAGGGGAGAAACTAACACGAGCGAAGGTTGGTGAGGTTACTGGTGCCATTAGAGTTTCATTTAAAGCTTGGCTTAATCAGAATGCTTAACTGTCCATAACGGTGGCTTTAATGCAGATGAAATTACCAAACGGCACAGCAGAATCTGTAGGAGGTATCAACGAAGTTAAGATGGTGGCTGCAGTAGAGCAATTGGAGCAAACCCTTTCTTTCTTTCTTTCTTTCTTTCTTTCTTTCTTTCTTTCTTTCTTTCTTTCTTTCTTTCTTTCTTTCTTTCTTGCTTGCTTGCTTGCTTGCTTGCTTGCTTGCTTGCTTGCTTGCTTGCTTGCTTGCTTGCTTGCTTTCTCTTTCTTATTTATGTATTTATTTATTTATTTGTTTGTTTGTTTATCAGATATTCATTGGATGTTTATCCAAACTTTATTGCTTTAGAAGTAACTAAAAGCAGCAGATATTCACACTACGTCTTCCAGCATCCTATTTTCCAGCACTTTTCTACGCAAGCAGCATCTTTTCCACTCAAAAGATGTGGAATTGGGCTGAGAGAGGGGAGGGTGGGGGGACGGGTGGTCCAACCTCAGCCAGCTGGCTTTCATGTCTAAAGTGGGACTAGAACTCACAGTCTCCTGGTGATTGGCTCAAAGTCATCCAGCTGGCTTTTCATGCTTTAATCAGGACTAGAACTCACAATTTTCTGGTGTTTGCCCAAAGTCAACCTGCCAACATTTGTGCTTAAGATGGGACTAGAACTCAGCCTTCTGATGATTGGCCTCAAAACACTCAGCTGGCTTTCATGCCTAAAGGGGGACTAGAACTCTCAGTCTCCTGGCTTCTAGGCCAGTGTCTTAACCATTGCGTTATCCTTTGATTGCCCTGTTGATTTTTTGATACCTCCTGGATTGGGCCATAGGCAATATACACAGGTGTCAACCGGATATGTTTTTTTTAAAAAAGTCATGATGAAGTGATGGTGTCATCCAAACAATTGTCACACATTCTCTAGAAAAAGTGCAGAGAAGAGCAACCAAGATGATGAGGGAACGGGAGGCTAAAACATACTATGAACAGTTGCAGGAATTGGGCATGGCTAGTCTAGTGAGTAGAAGGACCAGGGGAGACAGGATAGCAGTGTTCTGATATCTCAAGGCCTGCCACGAAGAAGAGGGGGACAAATTATTCTCCAAAGCACCTGAAGGTCAGACAAGGAATAATGGGGGGAAACTGACCAAGGAGAGGTTCAACCTAGAAATAAGGAGAAATGTTCTCACAGTGAGAACAATCAACCCATGGAACAGAAGTTGCCTTCAGAAGTTGTGGGAGCTTCATCACTGGAGGCTTTCAAGAAGAGACTGGACTGTCATCTATCAGAAGTGGTGTAGGGTCTCCTGCTTGGGTGGGGGTCTCGGCTAGATGACCTACAAGGTCCCTTCCAACTCTGTTAATCTGTAAATTAAACAGGTGGGGCTTTGATGACATTGTCATGGCCACTCTCATGACTTCATATGTTGCAGAGCACCTCAGACAGAAGATCAGGCGAGGATCAAGAGTTAACTCCTTGCTCAGCCTGGCTAATAAAGCTTTGAGCTACTCACCATCTCATCTGTCATACAGGATAAAAGAGGATAACACCCACCGTGGCACGGAGGAAATTTATTGCAATTGCTCCGCTTTGAATTTTAAAGTGAGTTGTGACAGGCTCTGTCGCAGGCTTTGTGTCGGTCAACATTTGTCGCAATGCCATGGCAGAGGGAGTTGAGCTTATCAAGTTTGCAAGGGATTTAGAAGGGAAGCTAGTAAGCCTGGGCACAAGAGAGGAGGATTCTCCAAGATTAGACTGCTTGGAAGAGGGGGCTGAAATTAATAGGATGGAAAGTAACCAGGTAAGTCCTTTATTCCAATACTGGATAGGAGAAATCTAAGACACAGGTGTAAGAGGGGTGTTTGGGGCTCTCTGAGGATGTTGATTGGTTGCTAGCACTGATGATATTTTTTTTTCCAATAGTAGAGTTGGAAGGGACCTTGGAGGTCTTCTAGTCCAACCCCCTGCCTAGGCAGGAAACCCTATACCGTTTCAGACAAATAGCTATCCAACATCTTCTTAAAGACTTCCAGTGTTGGGGCATTCACAACTTTTGGAGGCAACTACTGTTCCACTGATTAATTGTTCTAACTGTCAGGAAATTTCTCCTCAGTTCTAAGTTGCTTCTCTCCTTGATTAGTTTCCACCCATTGCTCTCTTGTTCTACCCTCAGGTGCCTTGGAGAATAGTTTGACTCCCTCTTCTTTGTGGCAACCTCTGAGATATTGGAAGACTATGCTATCATGTCTCCCCTAGCCCTTCTTTCTCTTAAGCTAAACATACCCAGTTCCTGCAACCGTTCTTCATATGTTTTAGCCTCCAGTCCCCTAATCATCTTCGTTGCTCTTCTCTGCACTCTTTCTAGAGTCTCCACATCTTTTTTACATCATAGCGACCAGAACTGAATGCAGTATTCCAAGTGTGGCCTTACCAAGGCATTATAAAGTGGTATTAACACTTCACGTGATCTTGATTCTATCCCTCTGTTGATGCAGCCTAAGACTGTGTTGGCTTTTTTGGCAGCTGCTGCACACTGCTGGCTCATATTTAAATGGTTGTCCACTATTTCTGTTCTGACTGAGGCTTCCCAATAGCATGAAGCAGACTCCTTGCCCCCACAAAAAAAAAAAAAAAAAAACGTTTTATTAATTTCCTGTGAATTCTGCTCATTTGCATCCAGCAAAGTCTTTCGATGGAGGATTTCCAGTCACAGACCTTCTCTGGCTTGGAGAGCTGAAAGGCTGATCTTTGCAAAACTTGGCAAGGAGTCTCGGAGAGTCACGAGCCAATTAATCGAACTAATTGTCTCCTGCAAACTCCACTCCCATATCGCTCCACTTTTACTTCCTCTGGGAGAGGCCATTCATCGCCCACCTGTGGCCTTACTCCCAAGTCAACCCCTGTTCTTTAGCTGTTCCCTTCCTCTGGCAACTGTGCACATGCACACACTGGGAACCAGCACCAGTTGTTCGTCTGCCTCCCTGATGTCTGACACTGAAGGCAGCTGATAACTGGCATATGGCCCTGGCCCCTTCTCTGCTTCTAACACAGAGCCTTCCTCAGACTCCAGGACTGGCCCATGTTCCTCCCCAACCTCCTCACTGTACGAATCTGCTGCCAACTCTGCTGATGGGCTACAACAATTATCTAGTTTGGGTATTGAAATGTCTGCAAGAAAACAATCAACCTTAGAGAGAGCACCAAAAACATCACAGGCTCCTCCCCCTCCCCCCTTCAAATCCTATTTCTTTTAGCATTGATAAGGTTACCTAGTTGGGTCTGGAAACAGTTGCAAGAAAGCAATCAAGTTCAGAGAGCACCAGAGAGTTTCAAGGTTTTGATTACGATCTTCAAAGCGCTCCATGGCACAGGACCTAGTTACTTGCGGGATCGCATCCTGCCCCATACATCCCTACGACCAATCCGCTCACACAGAGAGGGACTTCTCCGGGTGTCGTCCGCTAAACAGTGTCGGGGGGCGACACCCAGGAGCAGGGCCTTCTCTGTGATGGGCCCAGCCCTGTGGAATTACCTCCCCCTTGACATCAGGATTACTTCCGATCTCCGCTCCTTCCGTGTAAAGCTCAAGA
Organism: Natrix natrix natrix; assembly: GCA_029891615.1. Lineage (NCBI taxonomy): Eukaryota > Metazoa > Chordata > Lepidosauria > Squamata > Natricidae > Natrix > Natrix natrix. The sequence goes on from JAKRSK010006657.1 coordinate 5,040,525, forward strand.
CCCACCTTTTTCAATTGTCTGGCCTGGCTCAACCGTAGTTTATCCTATTCCTCCTGACAGTCCTTTTAAATTGGTAATTTTATTATGGGGTATTTTTAATGGTTAATTTTATTATTATTATTGTGATATATGTAATTGTTACCTCCTCCGTGTACGTGTACGTGTATGTATATGTATGTGTGTATCTGTATGTTTATATGTATTTATGTATGTTTTTATTGTACGCCGCCCCAAGTCCCTTGTGGGGAGGGAGCGGCTAACAAATTAAATTATTATTATTATTATTAAGGACCACCTACTCATCATCATGTTCCTTCTCCTCCCCCTCCTCCTCTCCACAAACTCCTCTCTCTTCTATCACTGATTAAGTTACCTAGTTCGCTCATGAAACATCTTCAAGAAAACAACCAAAACTCAGAGAGGACCCAGAGTTTCCCTGAGCTACAAATATTCTCCTAAATGGAGAGTTGTTTTGGATAGAAACAACAGAGTCAACTTCCTTCGGAGCCTATTTATCATCGCTTTCCCAGCATGCATTTATTTTGAGAGTGTGGGCTGATGTGTAATGGGGTGGGGTCAGCTTCAAACAATATACTTGGTATTTGTCTCTCCAGCCACTAGATGGGACTAGAGAGCAACAACAGTATATAAAAAATCGTATGTTGGGGCATATTGGTCCCTCCGACCACTAGAGGGGGTGAGAGAGCAACAACAATATATAAAAATTATATGCTGGGACATGATAGTTGTTTTGGATAGAAACTAGAGAGTCAACATCCTTTAGAGCCCATTTATCATTGTCCCAGGGCATTCAAATACATTTCCTCTTTTGCATTAAAGCTAGGATACCCAAGCCAGGAAACCAACGAAACATATCCAGGCAGAATGGATCATCCAAAAGCTTTCATTATTTCATCAGCATCCCTGTATCCCCATGCCAAAAAGCTACTCAGATTCCTGGATGTGCATTTAATTCAGATAGTCCTCGACTTACGACCACCACGGAGCCTAACATTTCTGTTGCTAAGCGAGACACTTGTTAAGTGAATGTCGCTCCATTGTTAAGTTGTTAAGTGAATTAAGTTAGTAACATGGTTGTTAAGTCAATCTGGCTTCCCCCTTGACTTTGCTTGTCAGAATGTCGTAAAAGGGGATCACACTGTGGGACAATGTGACCGTCATAAATATGAATCTGTTGACCTGTATATCTATTTCTTCTGCCATTTTGAAGAAAGTCCCAGGAAGAGTCCTTCTTACTTTTTTTACTACTATTTTACTATTCCTATGGTTCAATTCTGTATCTACATTGCATCGATCAGATCCAGAGCGGGTGGACCTCCGTCAGTGGACCAGACGAGCCGCCAACAGCGAGTCTTGAGAGACCACTCTGGGAGGAGTTTGACTCTGTTGCCCCCGAGGATTTGGACAGGTTGCGTGGACGGCTGCGACCCACCACATGTTTAACGGACCCGTGCCCCTCCTGGCTGGTACTGGCAGCCTGGGAGGTGACACGAGGCTGGCTCCTGGGCCTGGTGAACGCCTCATTGGGTGAGGGATACTTACCAACCGCCTTGAAAGAGGCGGTGGTGAGACCCTTGCTCAAGAGGCCTTCGCTCGACCCAATGGAGCTAGCTAATTATCGTCCAGTCTCCAACCTCCCCTTCTTGGCGAAGGTTGTTGAGAATGTGGTGGCGCAGCAATTTCCACGACACCTAGACGAATCCGACTATCTAGACCCACGCCAGTCCGGCTTCCGACCCGGGCACAGCACTGAGACAGCCTTGGTCGCGTTGGTTGATGATCTCTGGAGGGCCAGAGATAGGGGTTGCTCCTCTATCCTGGTCCTATTAGATCTCTCGGCGGCTTTTGATACCATCGACCATGGTATCCTATTGCGCCGGTTGGAGGGGATGGGAGTCGGAGGCACCGTTTTGCGGTGGTTCGGCTCCTACCTCTCCGACCGGAAGCAATGTGTGTTGACAGGGGGGCAGAGGTCGTCCCTGAGGCCACTCACTTGTGGGGTGCCACAGGGGTCGGTCCTTTCGCCTCTCCTGTTCAACGCATATGTGAAGCCGCTGGGTGAGATCATCCGTGGTTTTGGGGTTGAGTACCATCTTTACGCTGATGATACTCAGCTGTATATTTCAATCCCAAACCACCCCAACGAGGCTGTCGAAGTGATGTCCCGGTGTTTGGAAGCCGTCGGGGTCTGGATGGGGGACAACAGACTCAAACTCAACCCCTCCAAGACCGAGTGGCTATGGGTACCGGCACCTCGGTTCAGTCAGCTGACTCCATCGCTGGCCATAGGGGGCGAACAACTGTCCCCCGTGGAGCGGGCGCGCGCAATTTGGGCGTCCTCCTCGATGCCCGGCTGTCAATGGAGGACCATGTGGCAGCCGTGGCAAGGGGGGCGTTCCACCAGGTTCGCCTGGTGCGCCAATTGCGCCCCCTACTGGACCGGAGTGCCCTGCGCACGGTCACTCATGCGCTGGTGACGTCTCGCCTGGACTACTGCAATGCCCTCTACATGGGGCTTCCCTTGGGACGCATCCGGAGACTGCAGCTAGTTCAGAACGCAGCCGCGCGGGTTATTATGGGAAGTACACGTTACTCCCACGTAACACCTCTCCTGCGCGAGCTGCACTGGCTACCTGTGGCCTTTCGGGTGCGTTTCAAGGTATTGATCACCATCTTTAAAGCGCTCCATGGCAGAGGACCTAGTTATCTGCAGGATCGCATCCTACCACACACGTCCCTGCGACCTATCCGCTCACACAGGGAGGGGCTCCTCCTGGTGCCGTCTGCTAGGCAATGCCAGCGGGCGACACCTAGGAGTAGATCCTTCTCTGTGATGGGCCCAACCCTCTGGAATGACCTCCCCCCAGACATTCGAACTACCACCGACCTCCGTTCCTTCCGGCAAAAGTTAAAGACTCACCTATTTCAATCAGCTGGCCTGGCACTTTCTTAGTTTTACCTCCCAGGGATTTATTTTATTTTAGGATTTAGGGTTTTAATTGTGATGTTTTTAGGATTAGAATTATTTATTTCTTAGTACAGCCTATCTCCCCCTCCAAATGTATCTTAAATGTATCTTAAATGTATTTAATTATTATGACTGGTTTTACTGTATTGACTGTAAACCCCCCGAGTCCCTTTCTGGGAGAGGGGCGGTCTAAAAATCTAAGAAATAAATAAATAAATTGAAGTCTCCTATTATACATATATTTTCATAGTCTCTTTCAATTATCTTCTTACGCAATCTATATATATATAAAAGGCAAATACCACTCACTCATCATGAAATTTCCAGAACAGTAAAGCCTACAAACTTGAAATTTGGCACGTACGTTCCTCTTGGCTTCTAGGTGCTCGCTAAAAAAGGATTTGTTGAAATTACCATCAGATCATTAGTATTTCTTATACAGTAATTAACACGCTCCGATGCTAAGGCGTTCTACTCCCCCTCCCTACCTGCAAAGAACTCTGTTCCAACTGCCAGTTGCCTTATATTAACACATTCTGATGCTAAGGAAGTAGACATTCTACTCCCCCTTCCCACCTGAAAAGACCTCTGTTCCAACTGCCAGTTGCCTCACATTCCGTTACCTCAGTTCAAAGTGGAAGACATTCCACTCCTTCATTCAGGAGCAGTCTGGGGCTCCTTACAGTACTAAACATTGGTACCTCACCAAAATGTCTATGCCTTCCACCTATGGAACTGCTTCTGGACTCAAGGCAGTGGGAGAGATCTTCCCTTATGGGTTTCAATCACCGACCACCACTGAGCCAATGGATTGAACTGGAGTGAACCGAATTCCTCCTGCATAGCCTGATCGCATAGTTTGGTCCTGAAGCATGGGTGTTCAGCTAGTTTTTACTAAAATTCTTCTTATTTGTTATTTGGTACATAAATTGCTATCAGAAGTATCTTTCTTTGATTTATTACTAACTCCACCATCAAAATTCTCCCTTCTTCATCTGTATCAATTTGTTTGCCGTTTATTGTTTCCTTGATATATAAAACCACCCCTGTTTTCTCTTCTTTTCTTTTGTTAGTGAAGAATAAACTTTCCAATCTTGGGGTATTCCAATAGTTTACTACGTTGAGTTTTAATGTGAACTTCTTGCAGACAAATTACATCTATCTTTCTTGCTACAGTTGTTAAGTGAATTAAGTTAGTAACCCAGTGGTTGTGTGAATCTTGCTTCCTGGTTGACTTGCTTATCAGAATGTCGTAAAAGGGGATCACATGACCACGGGACACTGTGACCGTCGTAAATATGAGTCAATTGTGAAGCATCTGAATTTTGATATCACGATTGTGGGAGGTGAGCTGGGCTGCAGCAGTCCTAAGGATATAAAAACGGTCCTAAGGCTGTTGTTGTTTTCCGGTGCTGTTTGTAACTTCAAACGGTCACTAAATGAGCTGTTCATAAGTCGAGAACTATCTGTACCTGATTTCGGTGAATAGAATCCTGGCAGATTGTGGAGAGAAAGTAGCATTAATATCTTTTCTCTTTGAGATTTAATTTATTATTTTATTTATTTAGTTTGTCAAACATGTACAAGATAGCAGATATAAGTATAAACATAGACATGAACACAGGAAATGGGTACAAATAAACGGAGACAGTAGGACAGGGACGGAAGATACATTGGTGCACTTATGCGTGCCCCCTTTACGGACCTCTTAGGAATGGGGTGAGGTCCATGATAGACAGTTTGAGGTTGAAGCTGTGGGGGGAGTTGAGGATGTAACAACGGAGTCAGGTAGAGCATTCCAGGCGTTGACCACTCTGTGGCTGAAGTCGTATTTTCTGCCATCGAGTTTGGAGTGATTTACCTTGAGTTTGTATCTATTGTTTGCCCATGTATTATTGAGGTTGAAGCTAAAGTAGTCGTTGACAGGTAGGATGTTGTAGCAGACAATTTTGTATACTATGCTTAGGTCAGACTGCAGGCAGCATAGTTTTAGGTCAGTGATGGCGAATCTTTTTCACCACAGGCACCAAAAGCACATGCATGCACGCTGTTGCACAGGCGTGCCCACTCCCATAATTTAATGACCCCCACACCATGCCCTGTGTGCATGCATGCATGAACCCCCCACCTGCTGCCCCGTGCATGCGCACACAGCTTTCTTGGAGCCTGGGGAGAGTGAGAACCGCCTCCTCCGCCACCCAGAGGCCCTCCGGAGGATGGAAATGGTCCATTTTCTGACTTCCGGTGCACCCGGTAGTCCGTTTTTCACCCTCCTCAAGACTCTAGAGCAGTGGTTCTCAACCTTCCCAATGCCGCAACCCTTTAATACAGTTCCTCATGTTGTGGTGAGCCCAAACCATAAAATTGGTATCTCCGTCCCTAAGACCATCGAAAATATGTTTTTTCTGATGGTCTTTAGGTGACCCCTGTGAAAGGATCGTTCAACCTCCCAAAGGGGTCCTGACCCACAGGTTGAGAACCACTGCTCTAGAGGCTTTCTAGGAGCCAGGGGAGGGTGAAAAGTGGCCCAACACGCAAACCAGAACTTTGGAACTGATTGCCAGGTTGCCTGTTAGGGTGATTTTTCTCCCTCCAGAGGCTTCAGGAGGCTTCCCTGAAGCCTCCGGAGGGCGGAAAACTGCCCAATGCACAAACCGGAAGGTCTGGAACAACCAGAACTTCTGTAAGCCTCCAGAGGGCTAAAAGCTGGCTGAAAATCAAGACCAAAAATCAGCTGACCAGCGCACGCATGCGTGCTGGAGCTAACAGGGTAACGCCTCGCTTGCCCTCAGACATGGCTACGCATGACACCTGTGGCACGCATGCCATAGGTTCACCATCACGGTTCTAGTTTGTCCAAGCTCAAATGTTCAAGTCTGACGGCATAAGGGATTCTGTTGTGAGTAGAGGAGTGGGAATACTCTTCTCATGAAGGACATCTGGATGCACTCAATCGTATTAATGTCCGATATACATTGTGGTTGTGGAAAGAAAGTAGCATGAAGCCCTTTTGTCTTCGACATTAGGGGGAGAACAAGATGGAGAGGGAGAAGAGAAGGAGCGAAATGTGAAACTGAAGCGAGTTCGAAGCAGAGCAAAGAAATATTATGAAACACCCCAGAGTTTGTGATTTATGAGGAAAGGATTAAAGGACACTTTTCATATGCAGCTTGGAGTAAACAATGTGAGGTCGGATGGATGGCTGTTCGTTGGTAGGGCGTTTCACGTTTGGGTGTTAATAAGATGGAAGATTAAGCTGGAGGTTTCGGAGGCAAAGATCAGCGGGAGCATTTTCAGAGAGCAGTCCATTAGCAATGGACACCAGCTGGGCAAGGGAGAAGTATGAAGGAAGGGGGAAGAGGGGGGGGGTAATGGGAAGGCTGTGGTTGAATGGAAATCAAGGAGCATTGAGGTTGAATATTTAATTGGGCTGTAAAGCACTCTGCTTGGCTTAGTGGAGAATACTTGCTAACAATTGGATTGGGGCAGGGGGGGAATCTGAGTTTTGTAGAGAAACCTGTTTTGTTTCAAAAGAGAGGTAAGGTTGAAGGGATGGAGAAAGTGGGCTCTGGAAAATGCTCCATTAGTATTATTCCTTTCAATCTATAGCTGTTGCCTGCCTCCCTGCCCCCCGTATCTCTCTCTCTCTCTCTCTCTCTCTCTCTCTATCTATCTATCTATCTATCTATCTATCTATCTATCTATCTATCTCTATTTCTATCTCTATCTCTATCTCTATCTCTATCTATCTATCTATCTATCTATCTATCTATCTATCTATCTATCTATCTATCTATCTATCTATCTATCTACATCTACATCTATCTATCTATCTATCTATCTATCTATCTATCTATCTATCTATCTATCTATCTATATATAATCTATCTATCTATCTATCTATCTATCTATCTATCTATCTATCTATCTATCTATCTATCTATCTATATCTATATCTATATCTATATCTATCTATCTATCTATCTATCTATCTATCTATCTATCTATCTATCTATCTATCTATCTATCTATCTATCTATCTCCATATCTATCTACCTATCTATTTATCTATCTCCATATCTATCTATCTATCTATCTATCTATCTATCTATCTATCTATCTATCTATCTATCTATCTATCTATCATCTATCTATCTATCTATCTATCTATCTATCTATCTATCTATCTATCTATCTATCTATCTATCCCACAGTGATTCAACAATTGTGACAAGAAAGGTCATACAATTGAGGCAAAATTCACTGGACAACAATATCCAAAAGCAAAAGACATTTAAGATTCAATTGTGGTCGTAACTCCAGGACTACCTGTAGTGAAGTTTTATTTCTCTAAGCCACCTGGAGTCACTGTGAGTAACCTGGGTGGTCATATACCGTAAATTTTGTAAACAAGCAAAACAAACTGCAGATCAAACATGGGTGTCTCAAAGTCAGCCCAGCTCAGAGGCTGGATTTCCGTACCACAGATCTCTTCTCTGATCTGCAGTATTTCTAGCTACTGCTTTTAAGGCAGATCCATTTCCTCTAAGTCAGTTGCTAGAGCAGCAGTGCCAAACTCAATTTCATTGAGGTTTGCATCAAGGTTGTGTTCGGCCTCTGGGGCGGTGGTGGGATTCAAAACTTTTACTAGCGGTCCTGAGGGATGGCTTGGTGGGCGTGGCTTGGTGGGCATGGTAGGGGAAGGATACTTGTTCTGACCCCCCTTCTTCCCTTGCCAATACAGAATACACTCCAGACCAAAATTACTTCAACAGGATTTATTGCACCGACAGACAGACAGATCCTTGGCAGCAATCCACCATGACAAGACTCTCAGAATCCTCCGGCACAGAGACATGATAGCAGCTGTCCAGCATGCTAAGCTTCCAAGACAGAACTTTCCGAATAGTTCCTTTGTTGACTTCTGCAAAGGGCGTATGCTCAATCAATCCTTTTATAGACTGAAGGGTAGTCTACTTTTCAGCAGATGAGAGCAATTACTGCCGGTAACTGCGCCCTTGCTCCTTGCGCCTGTGGGCGCGGCGATAACGGGCATCTAAGAACTCCCTGCTTATGTCTGAGTTACTGTCCCATGACTCCTCCCCACTGTTCCAAGGCATGGCATCAGGAGCTCCCCTCCTTTGGCTCTCAGGTGCCTTGGAGAATAGCTTGACTCCCTCTTCTTTGTGGCAACCCCTGAGATATTGGAATACTGCTATCATGTCTCCCCTAGTCCTTTTTTTCATCAAACTACACATACCCAGTTCCTGCAACCGTTCTTCATACGTTTTAGCCTCCAGTCCCCTAATCATCTTTGCTGCTCTTCTCTGCACTCTTTCCAGAGGTCTCAATGTTTCTTTTGTATTGTGGTGACCAGAACTGGATGAATTGTTCCAAGCGTGGTCTTACCAAGGCATTATAAAGCACCCATGGGAATACACAAATTTATTATTATTATTATTATTATTATTATTATTATTATTATTATTATTATTAGTAGTAGTAGTAGTAGTAGTAGTAGTAGTAGTAGTAGTAGTAGTAGTGGGGTGGTGGAGGAGGAGGAGGAGGAGAGGAGGAGGAGGAGGAGGACTAGAACTTCATGTGATTTTGATTCTGTGTCTCTATTAATGCAGTTTAGAATTGCATTGGCTTTTTTGGCCACTGCTGCAACCGTTGGCGTAAACTGTTTACAAGCTTACCTCTGAATATCCCATCCTTTGAAAAGTGTTGACTATTGGTGACGAACAGAACTCAAAGTGTTGGGGAGAGGGAAATTACTCTAAACCAGAATAAAATGAACCCCCCCCCCCAAAAAAAAATGATACCTAAAGCCTTTATATAGCCACCTATCTTTCAGCCAGCTCCCAATCAAAGATGAAAAGAAAACACATAAAAATTGTTTTTAAAAACTATAAAACGCAGCTAGTTAAAATATAAAACAGTAAAAAAAATTAAATTTATTATTGAGGAACGACTTGAAGTTTGGCAATTATGTCCCTGTTGGTGCAATTTCAAACCGCATCTGCCTTTTTTTTTTTTTTTTTTGGCAACCCCAAAAACGGCTTCCATTCAGTTTGCAATCAACTTGTGTTCCAAGATAATTTGCAAGCAGTGTCCCCAAGCCAGATGTTCTCTGATTAACTTTGCTTTCCTGAGTGAGCAACCTCGCTGTTTTCCTTGTGATATTTCTTTCTGTTATCTTCATGCCTACGAAGATAATTTTGAACTTTATTTCTGCTTCCTAGGGTATAATCTATAGCCCATACAGTTTTATGTCGTCTGCAAATTTTTCAGGCAAACAGCATGTTAAATCAATCCTTTCTCCTTTTTTTTTAGTGAGGAAGGAACAAGCATCCTGTCCATTTCAATCTCACTGCGTTGGAAGAAATGTCCATCTGGGTTCAGTTCCAAGTGGGGAAAAAGACTCTGGATTCTTGGAAGTTCCTTTGAAAGAAGGTTTTAATGGTGGACAGGACCACATGGTTTGAGATCCTGGAGGAAAAAGGGAAGAGATGCTGAGAGCGCCTGGGTTTTATGCCCTCTCTGGGCTTTTGAATTTGAGCTTGTGTTCTGGTCAGTTGTCAGACTCCCATTCAGGTGTAACTTTGTAGGATGTCTTTGGAGTCCCAGGCTTGGTTGACTCTTGCTGGGTGATAATGTAATGCAGGCATGTCCAAAGTGCGGCCCGGGGGCCAAATGTGGCCCTTTTTCAAATTTCAAGCGGCCCGCAGCCTCTTCTCCCCACTGGAGTTATTTGTTTAGTCTTTCATAAAATACCATATTTTTCGAAGTGTAAAGATGCATCTTTTTCCCCTCAAAAAAGAGGCTGAAAATCTGGGTGCGTCTTATACACTGAATACAGCATTTTTTGCCTCCCAGAACTCTGCCCCCTTCACCAAAATGGCTGCGCATAGCCTTTAGGAGGTTTTCAGAGTGCTCCTGGGGGCTGTGGAGGGCATAAATGAGCAAAAAACGGGCCATTTTTTGCTCAACTTTGCCCCCCCCCCAGCTCCCAGGAGCACTCTAGAAGCCTCTTAAAGGCTATTCATGCCCTTTTAAAAAAAGGCCCATTTTCGTGAAAAATGGGCCATTTTTGGGAGAGTGCAAAAACTTTTTTTTAATTTGCCTATTCAAAATCTTGGTGCGTCTTATACTCCGAAAAATACGGTAGTTAATTCGCATTTAATGTTAAGGGTTCAAAGAATGTCAGGCTGAATGATCGGCCCCATACATTTTCACCTCACCAAATCTGGCCCTCCTTGCAAAAAGTTTGGACACCCCTGATGTAATGAAAGGGCTTTGGGCAATTTCTACTATGGCTCTGCCTGAAGGAGGTAGATCTTTGTTATGTAGAGTAGACTGGCTCGGGTCTTAATGGCCCATTGACAAAGGGGTGTGTGTGAGTTTCTGCCTTCCTTTTAGGGGAAATATTCTGCCCTTTTAATATTTCCTTAAAATATCTCATTTTCCTAGGAGGGTGAAGTGCTAACTTCCTACAATTGCAATCCTCCTTCAAGTACTCCACAAACAGATGAGTAGGGAGAACTAAAAAAACAAACAAACCAAGAAAACGTTCTGCGGCTTAACCTTTTCTCAACATAGATGATCTTGATGAAAGTTCTTATGGTGAATTCTATGAGTTGGGACACAGGAGCTCTGGGTGTGCAAAGACTGTAACAGGGCTTAAAGCTACATGTCTGGGCAGATTCTCAGTCATCCAGGTCATGGTTGTCCCAAGGGTGCTTTTTTCCAAGAGGCAACTGGACTTTTTTATTTTTCTTTGAAGACGTTTCGCTTCTCATTCTTGGACACTACACAAATTGTTTGCTGTGGCCCGCCGGTGGCCTGTAGCAGAGTCAGGCAGTGAGGAGGTTGGGGAGGAACATGGGTCAGTCCCGGAGTCTGGGGAAGGCTCTGATGAGGGCTCTGCATCGGAGGCAGAGAGGGAACCAAGGTCATCTGGTAGTTATTTGCTGCCTCCAGAGTCTGACATCAGCGAGGCAGAAGAACAGCTGGAGCCTGTTCCCAGTGTGTCCATGCACAGAGCTGCCAGAAGGCAAGAACAATTAAGAAAACATGGTCGACTCAGGAGTAAGGCTTGGAGATGATTGGACCATCCCAATAAGACATGAAAGAGGAGCAAACAGAATGTGACACTTTTCAGGAAGCAATTATTTCATTCTGGTCGGTTCAAGCTCTGAGAAGTTATCTTTGTACTCTGTGCTAAGTTTCGCCTTGCAAAATTAATTGGCAATTAGGTCTCTGGCAGCATTTCAAGGGAGATAAGGTGCGTGCTTTTCAACATTCTCCTGAAAGACTGTGGCAACTCGAGCAGACATCTGTTGGAATCTTCACAGATTACCATATTTTCAGAGTATAAGACACACCAGAGTATAAGATGCACCAAGGCTTTGAAGAGGCATTTTTTTTTAAAAAAAAGTAGGTAGGTAGGTAGATAGAAGGAGAGAGAAGGAGAGAAAGAGAGATAAATACAGTAGGTAGGTAGGTAGGGAGAGAGAGAGAATAGGTAGGTAGGTAGGTAGATAAAGGGATAGAGAGAGAGAGAGAAATAGAAAAAGGGGGGTAGGTAGGTAGAGGGATAGAGAGAGAGAAATACAGTAGATAGGGAGAGAGAGAGAGAGTGTGTGTAGGTAGGTAGGTAGAGGGATAGAGAGAGAGAGAAATAGAGAGAGAGAGAAATAGAGAGGGGGGTAGGTAGGTAGAGGGATAGAGAGAGAGAAATACAGTAGATAGGTAGGGAGAGAGAGAGTGTGTGTGAGAAATAGAGATAGAGAGAAATACAGTAGATAGGTAAGCGTTTCTTCTGGCACAGCACTTGATCAATGTAATTCTCATCAGTTAAAGAACTTTCCAAAGGGGGGGTGGGTGTTTTTGCAATCTGCAAACCTCCCAAAAATGAGCCCGTTTTCTTTTCCAAATAAAAGGCATGAATAGCCTTGGGGGGACTTGCAGAGTGCTCCTGGAGGGGGGGGGAGGCAAAAACGAGCAAAAAACAGCCCATTTTTTGCGAAAACGGCTCCTTTTTTGTCAAAAAAACTGCATGCATTGCCTTAAGGAGGTTTATAGAGTGCTGCTGGAGGCTCGGCTTTGGGAGGCAAAAAAATGCTGTATTCAGTGTATAAGACACACCCAGATTTTCAGCCTCTTTTTTAAGGAAAAAAGGTGCGTCTTATACTCCGAAAAATATGGTATTTGTGAAGCCTTGGGGATGTGAATGACCATAATTCACAGCCAAATAAATACAAGAGGGTTTTGGGGGACTAAGATTGTGATGTATGCTTTCTCAGGAAGCCTAGGTCAGAACAGTGTTATAAGTCAAGGACTACTTGGCCACACGCAGTCCGACTTCACCACCGTTGCAAAAAATTGACTCTCTTTCCCTTTAAATACTCTGCTCGTTTTAATGTTGCTTTCCTCCTTCCTTCTGTACCCAAGGACACAATCTGCCTTTTTCTTTTTGGAATAAAAACATACAGGAAAGAATAAAAAGAAGAGCAACCCTTGTGTCAATAGCTGCAAAGCAGAATGAAACTAAAGGCTGAGGCCAAATGAGGCCCCGGAGACCAATTTTAATAGAGAACTCTTGCCGTATTTCTTTTCTAAAGACGAAAAGAGAGGCACTCTTTTGACAGGTATTGCAAAGCCTGGGGGTGGGTTTTTGTTTTTCCCCCTGCTTTTAAGAAAAAAAAAGCCTTGCTCCCACCCAAGGTTGATTTCACACCTCTTAAATCAAATAGAAACAAAGGAGTAACCATCCACAACCAGATTTAAAAAAAAAACAGCATTAGGGGCTTTAACACAGAGAGACATACACAGCCGAACAAATACAGCAAATGCAATTTTTAATTTAAAAAAGTGGGATTATTTTTTTGATATTGTTGTTGTTGTTAGCTGCGAAGTCCGTCCCATCAGAACCCCATGGACAACATTCCTCCAGGCCTTCCTGTCCTCTCTCATCCTCTGGAGTCCTTCTAAGCTCACTCCAATTGCTTCGGTGACTCCATCCAGCCACCTCCTTCTCTGTCATCCCCTTCTTCTCTTGCCCTCAATCATTCCCAGCATGAGGCTCTTCTCCAGGGAGTCATTTTTTCTCTTTAGGTGGCCAAAGTATTTGAGTTTCCTCTTCAGGATCTGGCCTTCTAAAGAGCAATCAGGGTTGATCTCCTCTAGGACTGACCGGTTGGATCATCTTGCAGTCCAAGGGACTCGCAGAAGTCTTCTCCAGTACCAGAGTTCAAAGGCCTCCATTCTTTGGTGCTCAGCCTGTCTTATGGTCCAATATTTTTAATATTAATGTTTAACAAAAGGGTGGGAATAGCTGATCAGTGTGAGAAAGATAGAATTTTACTGCGCATTGGTTTGGATTGGATTCCAAGCGATCTGTTTTGGGACACAAACATTTGCAGCTCTTAAAAGCAGCCGGATCTTTGCCTAGAATTCTGCAGATGCCTTCTATACTTCCTGTGAAAAAGATGTAGCTACTTTAAAGAGTTGCAGGAAAGTGTTCTGTTTCTCCCTGTAAACTCTCATGGAATATTGAAAATGAAAATCGCATGACCACAGCAGCAACCAGTAACACCGAAGCAGCCACAGCTTTCCAAATTCCCTTTCCTTATAAATTCCCAGATTTGGGGATTTGCATACTGCAATTCAGCCCATTTCAAGAGCCTTATTACCTTACGATGCACCATTTCACCTAGTTCAAGGTCATGAGGAGGGTTTTAGCAGTGTAGAGATTATAACTTTGAATTCAGAGAGAGAAACATGCCTCCAAGTGAGTTGGGATGGGCAGGTAGCACCTATCAGCCGCGTCTCAAAGCAACGGTGCCTTTTCTGAGGCTCATACAGTAGAAAGAAAAGCCATGGGAGGGGGAGGTGTCATGGCTGTAATCTCCATTATCCAAGCTTCATGAGCTGACAGCCTGACATTAGCATAGTTGGGAGAGGGAGGACAATTGGAATGTAAGGAAAGGGGAGGATTGAAGCCCAGCTGAGGCATGTGAGAAGCTCCAGCCAGCCAAAATCAAGTAATGGTATGCACAGCTGGGAACCGAACACCTGTTTCCTAAAAGCATCTGATTGGACATTTGCAGATAACTGGGAGAATGGGGGGTGGGGGGGAGAGAATCAGAATAGAGCTGGAAGGGACTGTTGTCCCCAATTTGGGTCTAACCCTGGTGCCAAAGCCAATGATGGATGCCAGACACGAGGTGCAGGTTTTCTGATTGCTTTTTATTGGAGTCCTCCAAGGAAAAGGTCTCCTGGTCAAAAGGCCAAAAAATCAAGAACAAAGGATTAAGTGAGCTTTATCCATTTTCACTAAGGGAGAAGGCGGGACAAGGTGAAATAAGAAGAAATAACCTCTAATAAACTTCTTAGCAATAATTCTACAATTTGTTCTATTGGTCTACAGCTGTCCCATTCCTAAGCCTTGGCTAATTAATACCCCAGGAGTTATCTAATAGACATTTCATTTGCTGCAGGCCATCTCCATTGCTAACGTTTGGCTGAGGTCTGCAAGTTGTCTAATCCTTGTTATTTTTATCAACTTTTAAACTACCCATAATTGCTACAAGCTTCACACATGCATATTTCCTGTGGATAAGCATTCTTTGTTCTTGCCAAACAGACACACACATCCCAATTACAGTCTTCCTGATTTACTTTAAAGTGAGTGCCATGACCTTGCTTTAGCATCCAGTGTCAGCGTTCCAAATATCATGCAGAATTAAATCAAAGTCCAAGGCAGGGTTATCCTTAAAGTTCCAATTTAATAAAGCAGACATGTTGGCACATCTGTGAAATTCCAACTCTGATTTTCTTCCTGGAATTCCACCCAGTTGAAAGTTCATAATTTTATGCCCACACCCATAAATCCATCACATGGTCCAATCTTCTTCTTCCATGCTGGCATCTCCACCCAGCTGCTTCCGATCAGATGTCGAGGTGCGGAGACAAAAGAACCCATTCCACAATTCTACTCCTTTCTATTCCCCCCTCCCAATTACTACACTAATAGAAAGTGTGGCAGGCCAAAGATCCTAAAAAGGAATATATTTGGAGGCCTGACATCCATCCCATCAGGATCTTGGAGGTCTTCTAGTGCAGCCCCCTGCTCGAGCAGGAGACCCTACACCTGTGATGGCAAACCTATGGAATGTGTGCCACAGGTGGCACACACAGAGCCCTCTCTGCGGGCATGTGAGTCGGTTGCCTCAGCTCAGCTCCACCGCGCATGCAGGTGTAACTCCCTTTACTTTACTTTACTTTTATTTAGACTTTTATACCGCCCCCTCTCCCCAAAGGGCCGCTAGCCAATTGATTTTCTGGTCTCTGCCACGCATGTGGAGGGGGCGGGGTGCATGTGGGAGACACACTTGCATGCATGCAGGGTCAGGGGGGTAGCAAACTTGCTTGGGGGTGGGGGAACACAAGGGTGTGGCACATCCCCCCCCCCATTGTCCATTTTTGCTTCCAGGAACTGCAGGGAAGCCTATAAGGCCCAAAACGGGCATGGGGGTGTCATGTGTGCATGTGTGGGAGCAGGGAGGAAGCAAGGGGGTTGCACATGCATGTGCAGGGGAGCGGGGAGTGAGTGGGGGGGGGTTCACCCACACCCACAATGCATTATGGGTGTGGGCACATGCACGCTTTCAGCACACAATGACAAGAAGATTAGCCATCACTGCCCTACACCATTCTGGACAAATAGCTGTCGAATCTCTTCTCAAAAGCCTCCCGTGATGAAGCACCCACGATATCTGGAGGCAAGCTGTTCCACTGGTTAATTGTCCTCACTGTTAGGATGTTTCTCCTTAAGTCCAGATTGCTTCTCGCTGGACAGGAAGAGAAACAAAGAGGGAACTTTCCTTTGTGTTAGTTGCACGGGAAAAACTCAGAGATTTAGCTTACAGAACTCCTGTAACCATTTAAGCTTCTTGGCAAAACAAATGGTCAGAAGCATCTTTCTTTGGTAGACGACTGAGTGGGACGATTGACATGTGGGGAGGTTAAGAATTCCCTTGGTTTGTTTCCAATAGGTTGAATCACAAAACGAAAACCGATGCTGCAATCTTCTGCTTCACCAGCAATGCTCAGTAGACCAGAAGGCTACAGGTAAACAGCAGGGCAGTCTTCCTTTATAATCAACAGATTCCATCTCAGTAGAGGATCAAAGATTAAAGCAATGTTCAAATCACATTCTATCTTCTCCCCGGGCCACCAGCAGTAGCTGCAGGGCATTAGACATTTCTTTGCCAACGTGTAGACAGGCTTTGCTGCTCATTTGTGCAAAAGGAGGTTGGAACGCACGAACAGGCTGAGACACCATTTATTCTGGTTAAATTGACAAGGTCCGTCCAACCTAAGAGAAAAATTGACTTTTCAGCCAAAGTGGACAGACGGGAGAATAAGGATGCCTTGCCTGAGAACACAGGTTAGGTAAAGATGAAATCTTCTTTTCAAACCAAGCTCAAGCTCTCGATAACTTCCTCTCTAGTTCATGTAGCTTGTTCTGGCAGCAATATTGGTAATTGCTGCAGGAATTGAGTAAGTCTAGACTTATGGAAAGAAGAACCAGGGGTGACATGATAGCAGTGTTCCAATATTTAAAGAGGGAATCAACCTATTTTCCAAAGTATCAGGAAGCAAAACAAGAAACAATGGGTGGAAACTAATCAAGGTGAGAAGCAACCAGAACTAAGGAGAAATTTCCTGACAGTGAAAACAATTAATCAGTGGAACGACTTGCCTCCAGATGTTTTGGGGGCTTCAACACTGGAGGTTCTTAAGAAGAGAATGGACAACCACCTGTCTGAAATGCTATAGAGTCTTCTGCTTGAACGTGCCCACACCCATAATGCAATGTTCTCCATCCCACACATGCGCGCAAAACCTCCCCCCCCCGCCGTGCACATGTGCGCAGACCTCACTGAAGGCTCGGGGCTTCCGGGAGGCATGTTGGGCCACTTTTCGCCCTCTGCAGGCTTCAGGGAAGCCTCCTGAAGCCTCCAGAGGGAGAAAAACGGTCCAACACGCAAACCAGAAGTCCTTTCCCGAACTTCCGGTTTGCGTGTTGGGCGCTTTTTCTCCCTTCAGAGGCTTCAGGAGGCTTCCCTGAAACCTCCGGAGGGAGAAAAACAGCCCAATGCACAAACCGGAAGTCCGTTCCCGAAAAACTGCCGAAAAGCAAGGCCAAAAAATCAGCTGGCCAGCGCTCATGGGCCTGGCTTGCTACCAGCATGACTGCCGGTTTGGTGCGCAAAAAAGGTGTGCGATGGAGATTGTTCTGCACATGCGCAGAATCAAAAATCAAGGTGACACTGCTCACAATAGAACTGGTTTGGGTGGGCGGCCAAGTTACTTTCTATTCCAGTGTTTCTCAAACTTGGCGACTTTAAGTCCTGTGGACTTCAACTCCCAGAATTCCCCAGCCAGCTATGCTGGCTGGGGGATTCTGGGAGTTGAAGTCCACAGGACTTAAAGTCGCCAAGTTTGAGAAACACTGTTCTATTCGGTCGAACCGATCCGAACTGGTAGGAACCCACCTCTGCGCCAGCCAGCTGATTTTTGGATCTCTGCCATGCATGCAGGAGGCATGTGGACATGCATGGGGCGGGGGGAGCACAGGGGTTGCAGTGCCTCCCCCCAATCTGTTTTTTGTGCCAGGAGGCTTCAGGGAGGGCCTCTGTAGGCTGGGGGAGGGAGGCATTTTTGCCCTCCCAGAGGCTCGAAGAAAGCCTCCGGAGCCTGGGGAGGGAGAAAAATGGTCCTCCCGGAAGTTCTGGAAGTCCAGAAACAACGGGCCTGTTTCCAGCTTCCAGAGGGCCTCTGGATCCCAGGGGAATTCATTTTTGCCCTCCCAGAGGCTCAAGGAAAGGCTCCGTAGCCTGGTGAGGGTGAAAACTCCCCCCAGCCATGGTGCAGAAGGCTGAGTAAGCCACATGGGGGGGGGCTGTTTGTCATGCGCGCATGCACAGGGGGCTATGCATACATGCACAGGGGGCAGGGCACATTGCATTATGGGCGTGGGCTATTCGCGCACGCACACAATTTTGACACACAAGGACAAACAGGTTAGCCCTCACTGCTATAGGTGATGGTTTTGTTTGGTAAGAGGGAGTCCCGTGTGTCTGGACAGATGGGATTTTATTACTTTTAATTGCTTTTTCTTATTGTTTTGATTTGAGATAAGCCCCGCAGAACCATTCTAGAGTAGAGTTGCCTCAATGTTTCAGAAACAAATAAAATATCCCAGTCATTGTAGTTAATAATCCATGGCTGACGTTTCAATCATTTATGCTAGTCCAGTCAATTGTGATATATTCGGTAAATCACAACTCCAGCCCGGCTTTGATAATATATCCACATTCAAGGGAAAGTAGTACAGAATAATAAGTTGTGTATGTCAGGAAATATATTGTAGAAATGTGGTGGCCGTGATTGTTGTGTTGAATAGCAAACACATGACCGAAATAATTCATTCATCATCTGCCCCCAAGTCAATATTGATTCTTACCAATCACCTGGTATGGGATCTCCAAACTTGGCAACTTTAAGACTTGTAGACTTCAACTCCCAGAATTCCTCAGTCAGCTGGGGATTTCTCATGCTGGCTGTCAAATTCTAGAAGTTGAAGTCCACAAGTCTTAAGGTTGCCAAGTTTGGGGACCCTTGACAAGAGGTGGTATTCAGCAAGTTCTGACCAATTCTTGAGAACCAGTAGTGGAGAATTTGAGTAGTTTGGAGAACCGCTAAATACCACCTTTGACTGGCCCCTGCCCCTGTCTATTCTCTGCCTCCCAGGTCCCAGCTGATTGGGAGGGAATGGAGATTTTACAGTATCCTTCCCCTGCCATGCCCAAGCCATGCCCACCAAGCCACGCCCACAGAACCGGCAGTAAAAACTTTTGAATCCCACCACTGCCTTTGACCTAGACACATATTCTCTATGATCTTCACCTAGTCTTTCAGATCCTTCAACGTACCGTCATCCCTCTGAATCCATCCCCCTTGGTGCTGGTGTCCGCTTCTTCTCCTTCCTTCCACATATTCCAGCATTAAAATCTTCTTCAGAGAGCTGTTCAAAATACTCGAATTCAATGGTGGGATCCTACCAGTTTAACAACCGGTTCAGTGATTGCACATTTCGCTCTGCATGGGTGCTCAGTTTTGAAGAAAACTTACCTTCTGCACTACCGCTGGGGAGGAAAACAGATGAGGTGCAGCAATCTACTCCTGCTGAACGACTCAACTGAGAGGATATAAGTACCATATTTTTTCGGAGTATAAGATGCACATTCTCTCCCCCCTCTAAAAAAGGGTGAGCAATTAGGTGTGTCTTATACACTGACTGTAGCCCCGCCCACCCACTGGCTCCCACCCTTTGGCCTCTGCCTCCCAGCAATTTACCTCTTTGCAGCAAACAGAAAAAACGGGGCTTGTGGAGGCTGCAATAGGCTATGAAACAACCTATAGGCTATGACAATCCCTGCAGCCTGAAACAGCTGATGATCAGGAGGTGCTTAAACTGAAAGTGAAACTTGCTGTTTGCTGCACAGAGGTAAATTGCTGGGAGGCAGAAGCAGAATTTTTTTCTTGTGCTAATCAGCGTCTGTTTGCTGCAAGGAGGTAAGTCAATAACTATAAATGTCTATAGAATGTTCAAATTATTAGATTTATTTTTTAAAGACTGCTTTATTATTGTTCTAGACAACTTAACAAAATGAAGAAGCTTTTAAAATAAATGCTTGATCTGAAGAGGCCCAGTGCTATTGTATCCTCTTTTAAATAGCAGAGAATAACTATACTTCCAGAAAGCCACATCCATTTTAACAGCATCTGTACAAGTATAGTCTGAAAATGTAACACTACAAACAGTGTATATTGTCTGTACTGTTTGCTGTTTGCTGCAAGGAGGAAAATTTCTGGGAGGCAGAGGCAGATTTCCTCCCCCCCCTTGTTTTTTCTCCCTAAAAGCTAGGTACATCTTATACTTTGGAGCATCTTATACTCAGAAAATACAGTGTAGAATACAAGGGTGGGTGGGCGGGCCCAGCTGATTGTCAGAGCAAACCAGTTTGCTCCTAGTTGATGGTTGGAGCTACCGGTTTACCTGAAACAGTCCGAAACTGGTAGAATCCTACCTGTGCTCAAATTTGAACCTGAGTGAGAACTCTGAGTAGATTTGTTGTACGATCTATTTGTTTGTTTTCTTGGCTGTTGATGGTATCTCAGGGCTCAGGGCTTCTACACCACCAGAAGTGCTAACACTCTATATAAAAACATTTAACGCTACCATGGGGATGATTTTGTCTGACCCAGGTGCAAAACTTAGTATACACCAAGTTATAATGGATGAATTGCTTTAGAATGAATGAATTTAATTGCAGTAACTTAATAGCTGTAACTGTGAGAGGGATCTTGATATCTTATTGGACAACCAATTAAATGTGAGCCAACAATGTGCAGTGGCAGCCAAAAAAGTCAATGCAGTCCTAAAAATTGCATTAACAGAGGGATTCAATCGAGATCACGTGGGGCACTCATACCACTCTATAAATGCTTAGTAAGACCACACCTAGAGTACTGCATCCAGTTTTGGTCACCACACTATAAAAAAGATGTTGAGACTCTAGAAAGAGAGCAGAGAAGAGCAACCAGGATGATGAGGGGACTGGAGGCTGAAACGTACGATGAACGGTTGCAGGAACTGGGTCTGGCTAGTCTAGTGAAGAGAAGGACCAAGGGAGATATGATAGCAGTCTTCCAATATTTGAGGGGCTGCCACAGAGAGGAAGGGGTCAACCTATTTTCCAAACCACCTGAAAGCCAGACAAGGAATAACAGATGAAAACTGATCAAGTAGAGATTCAACCTAGAGGCTGCTCTCCTGTCTCCCCTGGTCCTTCTCTTTACTAGACTAGCTATGCCCAGTTCCTGCAACCGATCATCGCATGTTTTAGTCTCCAGTCTCCTAATCATCCTGGTTGCTCTTCTCTGAACTCTTTCTAGAGTCTCCACATCTTTTTTATAGTGTGGTGCCCAAAACTGGATGCAGTGCTCTAAGTGTGGCCTTCACACTATTATTGATTACCTGTCAATGCAGGTAATTAGTAAATGACAGCACAGAGTCTCTGATAAAATTCTTTGCATTTTAATTGTTAGGATTTTTGCACCATAGATGCACCAAGCTAAAAAAATACTATCAAGAAGTACCAACTCAGCAAAGAACAGCTTAACCAAGAACCGCTAACTAACACTGATAGTGATTGTATATAAACAGAGAGCGAACTCCACTCCCTTCTAACACTGATGGTGTTTCCTAGTTTGGTAACAAAATGTTTGCAAGAAAAAAAACAAAGCTCAGAGAGCACCAAGGACCTCACAGTGCTTCCCCACCCACCCACCTCCTCCTCCTCCCAAATCCACATCTAGCATTGATGATGTTACCTATTTGGGTAATGAAACATCTACAAGAAAACAACCAAGCTCAGAGAGCACCAAGGACCCCACAGTCTTCCTGTTCCACCATTCCAAAAAACCCACTCCCTTTTAGTACTGATGAAGTTATTTAGTTGGGTAATGAAACATCTGCAAGAAAACCACCAAGCTCAGAGAGCACCAAGGACCCTACATAACCCATATTTTAAAAGATGAGTTTAATGAACACGGGCTCTAAGATCACCGCAGATGGGGACTGCAACCAAGAAATTAAAAGATGCTTGCTCCTGGGGAGGGAAGCTATGGCAAATCAAGACAGCATACTAAAAAGCAGAGACATCACCCTGCCAACAAAAGTGCATATAGTCAAGGCTACGGTTTTCCCAGTTGCAATGGATGGCTGTGAAGGTTGGACCGTAAGGAAGGCTGAGTGCCAAAGAATGGAGGCCTTTGAACTCTGGTGCTGGAGAAGACTCCTGCGAGTCCCTTGGACTGTAAGGCGATCCAACCAGTCAGTCCTAGAGGAGATCAACCCTGGCTGCTCTTTAGAAGGCCAGATCCCGAAGAGGAAACTCAAATGCTTTGGAGACCTAATGAGAAGGAAGGACTCCCTGGAGAAGAGCATCATGCTGGGAAAGATGGAGGGCAAAAGAAGAAGAAGGGGACGGCAGAGAATGAGGTGGCTGGATGGAGTCACCAAAGCAGTCGGCGTGAGCTTAAATGGACTCCAGGGGATGGTAGAGGACAGAAAGGACTGGAAGAACATTGTCCATGGGGTCACGATGGGTTGGACATGACTTTGCAACCAGAGGTGGGTTCTGAAGGAAATAAATAAATAATAAGTTACTCTTTCATATAAAGGGTAAAATGTAACACGAAGGTGTAAGACTCTTGGCACTGTTTTTCTTGATTGTAAATTAAGCACAAAGCAGTAAAGTCAATGCAGGATGACTTGCTAAAATTCCTTTACTATTTAAAAACAGACAAGGACACCAATTGGTGAGGTGGTAACATCCGCCGCCTAGAATGAAATAACCAAGTGGCACAGATAAGATAAAGGGGTCTGCAGGAAAAGTCACGCTGTCCTCTTGAAATGCAAATTAACCTCAAAGAAGGATTTTGGAAATGGGGGAGGGGTTCTTCTTAGGCCTCACGCGTAATGATTAGAAAGGTATAAATTGTATTGTTTGAAGTCTGTCCGTGCGCTCCTGGTCCTCAAGCCATTGGGAAGAGTCTGGGAGGCCACGCTTGCAACCCCTTTTTCAATTTCTTCGAAATAGCAACTTTTGAATTGTGAACAATTCATGGGGCTCCCCTTGAGATGCACCCGGAGACTACAGCTGGTCCAGAATGCGGCCGCGCAGGCAATTATGGGGAGAACGAGGTTCACCCATGTAACACCTCTCCTGCGCAAGCTGCACTGGCTCCCTGTGGTCTACCGGGTGCGCTTCAAGGTGTTAATCACCATATTTAAAGCGCTCCATGGCACCGGACCTAGTTATTTGCGGGATCGTATCCTGCCCCATACATCCCTGCGACCAATCCGCTCTCACAGAGAGGGACTCCTCCAGGTGCCGTCCACTAGGCAGTGTCAGAGGGCGGCGCCCAGGAGTAGGGCGTTCTCTGTGATGGGCCCAGCCCTCTGGAATGACCTCCCCCCAGATATTAGGACAACGACTGATCTCCGCTCCTTCCGCACGAAACTCAAGACCCACCTGTTCCAACTAGCCGGCCTGGCTTAATTAGAACTCTCTAACCTCCCTGGCAATTTTAAACTGTAAATTTAAATCTTTTGGGTATTTTAACTGTTTTAATTGTTGTAATTTTACTGTTATTTATCTTAACTTTGTGGCTTTTATTTCTATTTGAATTGTTAAATGTTGATGTATTTACCTCCTCCATGCCACACGCCTATATATTTGATTGTACGTCGTCCCGAGTCCCTTCGCGGAGAGGGCGCGACTGATAAATCGAATAAAATAAATAAATAAATAAATAAACAAACAAACAAACAAACAAACAAGACTTGTCTTTTGAATTGTGAGCATGAAAATTGGGTTTTAATATCTCACAGTTCCTACCGGTTCGGATTGGTTCGGTTGAACTGGTAGTGGTTTGCCAGCTTGGGTCGCCGGAACTGGCAGAGACCCAGGCCTGCCACACCTCCAAACTGGTTCCCTGCTCGTCGTGGCATGTTCTCCCCCCCCCATTTTTTAATGTTCTGTGCATGCACAGACCTGTTTTGGGGCAACTGTGCATCCGCGTGGAACAAAATTGCAGCAACCCACCCCTGTTTGCAATTAACAACAATGAACGAGTATTCCATGGTGCCAGCCACCTTCACCCAGACTGGAAACCCAACACAAAGAAATTTGTCTTTTTTTTTTCCTAGAAGGAAATACAGGAAGAAGGCCCAGGAACCAATCAGAGAAGGGGGTCTCGGCTCTGTTCAAATGAATTAATTTCCAAGCACACCTGCTCCTATTTGATATTGGAAGAGCCTAAGAAGTCCCAGATGGTGCTTGCAAACTTCGGGAGGCTTTTGGCCCCAGTTGGCTGTTGAGATACTCACACCTGATTCCTTTTAATGAGCTATCAGGCCAGGCAAGCATTTTCCACCTGATCATGTTTAAAGAGGCATTAATCACGGTGGCCGTACTGAACTCCGTCAGCTGTGCATTAGGCAGTTTTTAATACAAAGAACATGCCAAACATCGGTGGAACTGCAACCTCTCTCATTATAGAGCATCAAAAGAGAGCGAACTCTTGAGTTTTGAACCTGCAGGTCCGTAGCTTCTCAAAAATGGCAAAGATGAAACTATCAATTTTGCAAGGGAATGATCAATTTCTTCCTCCAATGATGGGGCACTCACAGCAACCATGTTCCACTGGTTAATTGTCCTCCCTGCTAGAAAGTCTCTCTTTAGTTCCAGGTTGCTTCTCTCCTTGATTATTTTCCATCCATTGTTTATTCTCTGGCCTTCTTCTGCTTTGGAAAATAAATTGGTGCCTTCCTCTTTGTGGCAGCCCCTTAAATACTGAATACTGTTATCATATCTCCTCTAGTCCTTCTTTTCTCTAGATTAGCCAGACCTTGCAACTTTTCTTCATACGTTTTAGCCTCCAGGCCTTTAATCATCTTAGTTGCTCTCTGTTAGATATTTACATAAACCGCTGTAGTCTCCACTCAGGTCCGCCACTAGGGCGGGAACAAGGGGTTGTTCTGATTGGACGGGAGGTCTGCCAGCTCCCTATAAAAGGGGAGCTGCCTGACCCCATAGCAAGCTGGATCACTACTACCTAACTAATAAAAAGCTGTTATGTCACTACCGTCTGAAGTCTGTTCTCTCGTTGCCTGAATCTAACACTGGCGACGAAGGTGGGATCGAGAGGCAGATAGGACGAAGATCTACTAGCAGAATCCACGGATTCGATCCAGCCCCGGAATTCGGCGGAAATTCCGGCAGCCATCTCAGCGTGGCAAATTCGAACGCAGGACAAGATGGTGATGCACGCTCCACCAACCCCATACAACCCAATCACCGAGCATTGGGACTCCTACGAATGTTTCCTCGAGGCAAACGATCTCATGGGAGTACCGGACTCCCGGAAAAAGAATATGTTCCTGAGCTACTGTGGTCGAGAGGTCTTCGAGACGGCCAGGGATCTTTCGGAGCCAACCCCCATCCAGGCGGTAACATGGACGGCGCTACAACAGATGCTGCAGACGCACTTCGCGCCAAAACCTTCACGCCACGTTCGCCGCCACGAATTCAACATGAGGAATCAGAAGGCGGACGAATCCATCAACCAGTACGTTGCAGCACTCCGAAAAGCAGCAACGCATTGCGAGTTCAGGGACCTGGACGAGCACATCCTAGCACGCCTCATATGCGGGTTACGGGACATTTCATTACAAAAACGGTTGTTGGCCAAACCCAACTTAAACCTGCAGATTGCGCTAGATGAGGCAAGAGCTTCGGAATCAGCGGACAGATCTACGGAAACGCTACAATGCGGGTACAGCACACCCCAATCCAGAACCAGACAAACCCGGGTGCATCACGAGGCCACCGATCAAGAAACCGAGGACAGCGAGTGCGAAGACAGCCATCGCATGCGCAGCAGCCACACAAAACCGGCGCAAAAATTCGAATCCCGCTTGCCGCCCTGCGCAAGCTGCGGAGGGAATCATCCCCAGTCTACCTGCCGATTTAGAGATATTGTTTGCTCGCATTGCGACAAAATCGGACACATTGCAAAGGTGTGTCGGAGCGAAGTCCCTGCTACAACATGGCAACCGCCATCGTATCGCCGACAGAAGCCCACCCCAGGGGCTTGGCGAAAAAACAAAGGGCGCCCAGAGAGAGAACCAAGGGAGTCAGCCGAGAGAGAGTATTCCCAGGGAGCCGAGAGAGAGTATTCCCAGAGAGAACCACTAAGAACCTATCTCACAACGATAGGACAGGTCCGCACAAAGCGACCTAAAAAGCTGAAACTCACTGTCCTCCTGGAGGATTCCCCTTGCGAGCTTGAAGTCGACACGGGATCATCACTGACGATCATCTCGTGGTCAGCGATGAAAAAGGCGATTCCGAGCCTAAAGAAGCGCCAACTACGAACACCAGACATCCTGCTTCGAGACTACCAGGGGAACAGGGTCCCCATTGTGGGTCAAGGCACGTTCTGAGTCCAGTTCAAAAACATCACAGCCCAGCTGCCCATGACCGTAGCCAGCGCGCCACTACAAAGCCTTCTGGGACTGGATTGGTTCGAAGCTCTGGGGCTAGAAATTACCAGAATCAACGCCGTGGGTAACAGCAGCGCTGAAGGAATATTTAAGGAGTTCGAGGATGTGTTCAGCCCCAGCCTTGGTAAGTATGTGGGAAAACCAATCTCATTTAATTTGGATCCAAATGTGGCACCTATCAGGCTAAAACCTAGGAGAGTGCCATTTGCGCTCCGTCCCAAAATCGATAAGGAAATTGATAAGCTGGTAGAGCAAGGAATCCTTGAACCAGTGGATCACGCTCACTGGGAAACCCCAATCATGACCCCTGTTAAGCCAGACGGGTCAGTCCGCATCTGCGCGGACTATAAATGCACAATTAATGTCACCCTACAACAAAGCGCATATCCTGTGCCCGTAGTACAGCACCTATTGCACTCGTTGGGGCCAGGAATTTTTTTTGCAAAACTAGACATGGCACAAGCATATCAGCAGCTGCCAGTGGATAGCGCCACAGAGGAGGCCCAAACTATAGTGACGCACAGGGGTGCTTTTAAATGCAACCGTTTACAATTCGGCATAAGCATCGCTCCAGGATTGTTCCAAAGCGTCATGGAACAGCTTTTGCAGGGCATACCAGGAGTCGTCCCTTACTTCGACGACATCTTGGTATCGGCTGCAAATGAGGAGCAATTATTAAAGCGTGTAAGGACTGTTTTGGCCAGAATTCGAGAAAAGGGTCTCCGCCTAAAAAAGGGAAAATGCCAAATTAACGTCCCCAGCGTAGAATTCCTGGGTTACAGGATCGATGGACTGGGAATACACCTGACATCAAAAAAAATTAAGGCGATCCAGGACGCCCACACACCACGAAATCAGACCGAGTTGTAGGCCTTCCTCAGACTTCTTAACTTCTACAGCGTCTTTCTCAGACAGAAAGCCACCGTCGCTGAACCGTTGCACCGACTTCTAGCAAAGAACGCAAAATGGACCTGGGGACATTCCAAGGCGGTCGCTTTCACCGCAGTCAAGCGCCTGCTGATGGCCGACTCTCTGCTAATCCAGTACAGCCAAACCCTACCACTGGTATTGACCTGCAATGCCTCACCCTTCGGTGTCGGCGCAGTACTCAGCCACAGAATGCCAAACGGGAATGAAGCCCCCATCGCTTTCTACTCAAGAACATTGTCTTCGGCGGAACGCAACTACAGCCAACTGGACAGGGAAGCGTTAGCCGCTGTGGCTGGAGTCAAGCGGTTCCACGAATATCTCTACAGCCACGATTTCGAACTTATAACGGACCACAAACCATTGCTGGGCCTACTGGCGGGAAACCGCCCCACACTGGTCTCCCTCTCCCCACGCATGACCAGGTGGACTGTTTTCCTGGCTGCGTATTCCTACAAACTGGTACACCGACCGGGTTCTACATTGGGGCATGCAGACGCGCTCAACCGCTGCCCATTACCAGAACTGTTGGCCGACCCCACTCCAGAAATACCGGTCCTTTTGATTGACTGTTTGGACACAGGGCCAGTATCTTCTGTGGACGTTGCTAGGTTTTCTGCTAAGGACAATGTAATCAGACAAGTACAAACTTGGGTATGGAGGGGGTAGCCCAAAGGGATTGTGGGACCCGAATTCAAACTGTTTTGGTCTAAGCGTGATGAACTGTCGGTTTTGAAAGGTTGTTTATTGTGGGGGGATCGAGTTGTTGTACTGCACAAACTGCGGAGAAATGTATTAGAAGCTTTGCATGTGGTGCATCCAGGGATCGTAAGGATGAAAGCATTGGCTAGGAGCTACGTGTGGTGGCCAAACATGGACAAGGAGATAGAGGAATGGGTAGCCACTTGTAATCCGTGTCAAGAGTCCAGGCCAGCCCCCCCCTGAAGCGCCTGCTACGGAGTGGGATAAACCGCAAGCACCCTGGTCGCGAATACACATAGATTTCGCAGGACCAGTTCAGGAACAAACGTTCTTAATAGTTGTGGATGCATACTCCAAATGGTTAGAAGTAGTCCTGATGACTTCGATCATGGCAGAGGCGGTCATCAAGGTACTACGGCGACTTTTCGCCACGCACGGCCTGCCCGACCTCCTGGTCTCCGACAACGGGCCCCAGTTTACGGCCATGCAATTCGAAGCATACTTAGCAAGTCAGGAAATTCGGCATGCCCTCGTCACGCCATTCCATCCGGCATCGAATGGACAGGCGGAAAGAATGGTGCGCGCTGCAAAAGAGGCCCTCGCTAGGATGGGCCCGGGTGATTGGCAAACACGAATCGATCACTATCTTTTAATCCAACACATTACCCCTAGCGCCACGACGGGAAGGAGTCCCGCTGAACTCCTCATTGGTCGCCGGCTAAGGTCTCACCTAGACTGACTACACCCAAATTACTCTGCCACATCGCCCCCAGACTCCACAAGCAAAATTCGGAATTTTAGCATAGGGGATTCAGTATACGCCCACAACTATGCAGGGGGGACACTGTGGATTCCGGCAAAGGTAATAGGCATCACCGGTCCTCGTTCCTACTTGTTAGAATTGGAAGACGGTAGGAACTGGAAAAGACACATCGACCAACTCCAAGGTCGCCTGACACACTCCAACCTACGATCATCGAACGAAGAACTCATACCATCGGAAAGATTGCCGATACAACAACCCGACTCGCCCATCGCAGACGACTACGGCACAGCGGAGCCAGGGGTGGAACCTGAGACCGACGAAAGAACGGAGCAGCCTCCTAGCGAAGGGAATCTACAATCCCCAGCCAGGACAGTGGAACAAAAAGGACACTCCGATCCTACGCTCGCTCCGGCACAACCCGAACTACGCAGGTCCACCCGAGCAAGGCAGAAACCCGCATACTTACAGGACTTTGTCACTATCTGGA
This sequence comes from Natrix natrix natrix, assembly GCA_029891615.1. NCBI lineage: Eukaryota > Metazoa > Chordata > Lepidosauria > Squamata > Natricidae > Natrix > Natrix natrix. The sequence goes on from JAKRSK010006657.1 coordinate 5,069,608, forward strand.
ACACTCCATCTAAGAGGGGAGGGGTGTTAGATATTTACATAAACCGCTGTAGTCTCCACTCAGGTCCGCCACTAGGGCGGGAACAAGGGGTTGTTCTGATTGGACGGGAGGTCTGCCAGTTCCCTATAAAAGGGGAGCTGCCTGACCCCATAGCAAGCTGGATCACTACTACCTAACTAATAAAGAGCTGTTATGTCACTACCGTCTGAAGTCTGTTCTCTCGTTGCCCGAATCTAACACTCTCCCTCTGCACTTTTCCCAAAGTCACAACATATTTTTTGTAATGTGGTGACCAAAACTGGATGCTGTATTCCAGGTGTGGCCTTACTAAAGGTTTTTAAAGTGGTACTACACACGGTTTTGATTCTATGCCTCTGTTTTTATAACCCAGGATTGTATCTCACTTCATCAGATGGCAAACATAGTTAATAATACAATAAAAAAGCAGAGTTGGAAGGGACCTTGGAGGTCTTCTAGTCCAACCCCCGGGCGAGGCAGGAAACCCTATACCATTTCAGACAAATGGCTCTCCAACATCATCTTAAAGACTTCCAGTGTTGGGGCATTCACAACTTCTGGAGGCAAGCTGTTCCACTGATTAATTGTTCTAACTGTCAGGAAGTTTCTCCTCAGTTCTAAGTTGCTTCTCTCCTTGATGAGTTTCCACCCATTGAAGAGTTCCTCTCTTCATCTTTACACCGCCCCGAGTCCCCTTGGGGAGAGGGAGCGGTTGACAAATCCAATAAAATGAAAAAATGAAAAAATGAAAATCTTTGGAAGAGCTTTATAGCTCCTGCTGCCTTAAGAAAGTTCAAAACATCCATCTCATTCTGGGCATCCTTTTTTTGAATTATTATCATCTGGCAGCCGGTACAGGACAATAAAAACCAGGACAAATAGGCTGAAAAACAGCTTCTACCCCAGAGAAGTAACTATAGTGAATTCTACTGTATAGTGCCATATTAATGCAGTATCAGGGGTTTTCAATTCAATTATATGGAATGTGAAGGATGCGTGTTTTTGTTTTATTTTTATAGTTTTCCTACCTATAATGTGCACCGAAGGTGGCATTTAATTTCATTGTACGAGGTACAGTGACAATAAAGTATACAAATGAATAAATTTCTCCTGCAGCTTTTAGTGTGGATGCCAGCTTATCTTGACCCACCAAAGCAAACATGAGGTTGGCATGTCAGACTGGCACAGGAGATGGAAGAGAAGGCCCTTCATTTTTCATGATATTTCTCTGAGCCAGTTGGCAACCTTCTTTCTCCCAATAATTAATGGCCGCCTTATTTTGCCCAATAATTAATGATCACTCCTCCTCCCCCCCTTATCCACCCACCCATGATTGTGTGGATGGAGTCATTAATCTGCAGGGATGAAACCCATTAACAAAGGGCTGCTAAATCACACTCGCAACTTGCTTCTAATCCTGCAATCTGTCTTAAAAAGAAACCAACAAAGACAAACCAACAAAAAATTGCATATTTCCCCCAGCTCTTGACTTCCTTGTGATAAGTCAGAGAACACGTTATATTTTATAAGAATCTAGATTTAGAAAGGATGCTGGAGGATATATATATATATATACACAGAGCACATATCCTGATCACTGCAAGGCAGGTACAGCTTTCTTCCCAGATGGTGGTTTTGTCTCTCTCTGAACTCACTCAAGGCAGGCGGAGGGGGGGGGGGGATCCTGATATTGATCAAGGAGATTATTTGTAGCTCAGGGTTGAAAGGAAGGGTCCTTGGTGCTCTGTAAGCTCGGTTGTTTTCTGGCAGATGTTTCATTGCCCAAACTTGGTAACTTCATCAGTGCTAGAAGGGAAGGAGGTTTGAGCAAACATCTAGCACTGATGATGTTCCCTAGTGAGGTAATGAGACATCTGCAAGGAAACAAACAATTTCAAAGAGCACCAGATATCTGTTTCTCCACCCATCCTTTATCATCTATCTATCATCTATAATTCTATCATCTGTCGTCTGTCTGTCTATCTATCTATCTATCTATCTATCTATCTATCTATCTATCTTCTATCATCAGTCAGTCTGTCTGTCTATTTGTCTGTCTGTCTATTTGTCTGTCTGTCTATCCGTCTGTCTGTCTATCCGTCTATCTATCTATTTTCTATCATCAGTCTGTCTGTCTATAATCTATCTCTATCCACCTGTCATTTATCTCAATCTATCTAATGTCTATTGATCTTTCTCTGCCAATGTATCTATCCATCCATCTGTCTGTCCATCTGCCCATCTATCTATCCATCTCTCTCTCCTACCTACCTACCTACCTACCTACCTACCTACCTACCTACCTACCTACCTACTATCATCTGCCTGCCTGCCTGCCTGCCTGTCTATCTACTTACCTACCTACCTACCTACCTACCTACCTACCTACCTACCTACCTACTATCATCTGTCTGTCTGTCTGTCTGTCTGTCTGTCTGTCTGTCTGTCTCATAATTGTCCGGAGATTCCATTCGAACCCAACTAATTGTCCATACCAGTTCTAATATTTGGATGGGATTTAATCCTTTGGACCGAAGTGAATTTAGCCCCATTTTACAACCTCTCTTGCCGCAATTCTAAGTGAATCATTGCAGTTGTTAAGTTAGTAACAGGTGTCGAGTTTCCAAGTAATACACCCATAGCAAACAGAACTCAGAGACAAGCAAGTTCCTCAAATAATAGTCTATTGGATATATCACATTGGCACAAGCTGGTGAAAACCCACTCTAAAGGTTTCTGCAGTTTTCACCTAATTAAAAGTAAAAGTTTTTCCCCTTTTCCCAAACAATCAGTCACATGTTTCAATGGAAACTTCACTCCTCCTCTCGACAACCACCTGTGGGAATGTCCTTGGTTCTCAGGAGAAACCATTTTGTTTTGGCTAGAAAACTCCAACTATCTCTACACCCCCCCCCCCCTCTATCCCTCAGCACCATTGTGGCAGCACTGAAGCCTCCAAGATGGCCTCGGCTAGGCCAGCTTCAGAGTTGACAAGAGGTTTGTTAAGTGAATCTCGTTTTCCCGGTTGATTTTGGTTGATGGAAGGCAGCAAAACGGGATCACATGACCCCGGGACACTGCCACCATAAGAAGCATCCGAGGTTTGATCACATGACAACAGTGATATGTATGTAAAATAATCATAAGTCACTTTTTTCAGTGCCCAACTTCAAAGACGACTGTCAGGCCTGCAGCCATCTTTTCTTCGGATCTTTGGCCCGCCACACTTTCCATTATTCTACTATGCATTTTCTATTGTGGGAAAATTGGGAGGGGGGGATTGTAAGGAGTTACATACTATGTAGCCATAACAACATTGTTTCTAGAAAGCCAAGGTCATCCTTTGTCTCTGTACCTCTGCACCTGACCAGAATTGAATGGGACCTGATTGGATTGGATGGGTTTACTTTTGGATGTTATTTGGAACACTGACAACAACACAGATTCTTGTAAATCGAGGACTACCTGAATTCCTAAATTAATCTGATCTTTTATGAATTCAGATCAGGAAGAAATTATGAGTCTCATCGCCTCTTTCTCTGGGAAATTCCATAGGTCAGGTCTACTGTGTGCAAAGAAATATGTTCCTCCATATTTTGGAAAATGGTTCTATGGGATAACTCTGCTCAGCATTGCTATTGTTTGCTCTTTGACATTGTAGGAAGTTAGCACCCACCCCTCTCTTAGAAGAATGAAATACTTTGAGAAATATTAAAAAAGGCGGCATATTATATTTGCCTGGATGATAAAAGAAGAAACATGCTTTAAAGACAGAAAACAGATCCCTGACTCCACCACATATTTGGTGCCCATTGAGAAGGACTGGGCCAGCCTATCTACAAGACAAAAGACCTCCTGCTGCAGAGTGATGGGATGAAGACATGACCCTCCAGGACAAAGCCATTATGCCATAATAGGAATTGCCCAACTCTCTTTCAGAATAGCCTCTACATTATGTCCAAACTTTAACCAAGCCTGGGACTCAGACAACCTATAGAGCTAGCTATGATCCCTCCAACAGCCAATAGAATGCGTGTTCTTGCACAGGAACAGGAAGCTCAAGTGCAAAGCCCAAGAGAAGGTATAAATAGCTCTCTCTCTCTCTCTCTCGACACTATGGGGTCATCTGCCCAGAACCATGTGCTTTTGCTTCATCACTAAACCATCTTTCCTATCAGCATCCATGTTTCCAGTGTCTTTCTCCCAGCTTGGAACTGGATCCAGATGGATATTTCTTCCAACAACATGAAGGTTGGTTGTAAGGATTTCTGTGCATAAATTCATGCATTCTTATTTGGATCCTGGACTTACAAGTTTTACTGCCCGTAGATACTGCATTTATTTTACAAGAAATATCCTTTCCACCCTTCTGTTTCTCTAGCCATTACTTTAATTTAGCTGAAACTATGGTAATGGCCTTAGGGTTTTTTTTCTCTCCTCTATCTAATCCTTCTTCATGGGTGGAATCCGAACGTAAATCTTCCTGTTGATTTAATATGATACAGAGAAAGATTCTGAAGATTTGCTGCCAGGCATTTATAATTTACAGGAATGCCATATTCAAAGCTGGATCATGAATATTCATAGACTCCTTTGTGTGTTTTTCCTCATCCGTGGTTCACTTACCTCTCCATAGTCATTCAAGAAACCAGAATAAAAAAGTGGTTGGCCTAAATCCGAGAAGAAATAGAATCAAAGAGTTGGAGGGGAACTTGGAGGTCTTCTAGTCTAACCCCAGCCTCAATCAAGGGACCTTCCACCATTCCAGACAAGTGGCTGTCCAACCTCTTCTTTAAAACTTCCAGCGATGGAACACACACATCTTCTGGAGACATTGTGCTGGTTAATTGTTCAAACTATCAGAATTTCTGTGGTGAAGTGAGATATAAGTTAAGCGGGTTTTTGCTCCACTTTACGACCTTTTTTGCACAAGTTATTAAGTGAATCAGTGAAGTTGATAAGCGAGTCCACCCAGTTGTTGTGAATCTGGCTTCCCCATTGACTTTGCTTGTCAGAAGTTCACAAAAGGGGATCCCCTGATCCCGGGATATTGCGACCGTCATAAATATGAAACCAGTTCCCAAGCGTCCATAGTTTGATCCCATGACCACGGGGATGCTGCAAAGGTCATAACTGTGAAAAATGGTCATAAGTCACATTTTTCAGTCCCGTTGTAACTTTTGCATAGTCACTAAGCCAGGGGTGTCCAAATTTGGGAACTTTAAGACTTGTGGACTTCAACTTCCAGAATTGGGGAATTCTGGGAGTTGAAGTCCACAAGTCTTAAAGTTCCCATGTTTGGACACCCCTGCACTAAGCGAATACAAGGATTACCTGTATAGCCCATGGATTGTAGCGGTAGCATTTCAGTTTACCTCAGCGTCTCAAATAACTTAACACAAGAAGATTGGCACTTGGAAGTCTGAATAATGCATTCCCAATTTTATTTTTCCTTGGTTGCGTTTTTATCTTGCAAACCGCGTTGCTTTCGTTCTCGTTCTTTTTGGACTCTTCTCTTTTTTACACATTGTCTGCAAGGGCGGCCTCAGGCGGTGCCAGGAGCAAAAGTTTCTGCTCTAACAGAAGGAGGAGGAAAAAAAATGTCAAAATGGGAAAAGGAAGTCCGATCGATTTATACAGAGCAGGCCTTCTAGGGGAACTTTATTTTGGACATCAACTGAATTTCTGTAGAGAAAGTTAGATGTTTTGTTCCCTCAGAATCACACCCAGAGGTGGGTTCCTATCGGTTTGGACCAGTTCGGCCAAGTAGGTAGTAACTCGGCCGGCCACGCCCCCAAACTGGTTTTATCAGTGGCGCCATAGGTGCTGCCATCTTGTTTTTTACATACTGCGCTTGCAGTGGAAGAAGCTGGAACCCACCCCTGGTCATACTGAAATGCAGACTATCTGAATGGATAACTTAATGAAATCCTTAATCCAGGGGTGTCCAAACTTGGGAACTTGAAGACTTGTGGACTTCAACTCCCAGAATACGCCAGCCAGCTGGCTGGGGAATTCTGGGAGTTGAAGTCCACAAGTCTCCAAGTTTGGACACCCAGCATGGCTGGCTGGGGAATTCTGGAAGTTGAAGTCCACAAGTCTTCAAGTTCCCAAGTTTGGACACCCCTGCCTTAATTGAAAGGCCAACCTGCAGAAACAGAGCTGGTTAGCTAACACTGGTCACAAAGTTAATTTTTTCGCCACTGTTATAACTGTGAACGGTGGCAAACTAAGGTAGTTGCTAAACGAGGACTACTTCAAATGGCAAAATGAGCAAAAGCAGAAGAGAATATTGGGAACTCAGGTTTGAAATGTGAGGTCCTCGGTGTTCTCTGAGCTTGGTGGTTTTCTTGCGGACGTTTCTTAACCCAGCTAGGGAATATAATCAATGCTTCAAGAGAGTGGGGTTTGCAGAGAGAAAGGGAGGAGGAGGAGGGGGGTGAGGAGGAGAAGGATGGGGTCTTTGGTGTTCTCTAAGCTTGGTTGTTTTCTTGCAGACATTTCTTAAGCCAGCTAGGGAACATCATCAATGCTCCAAGAGAGTGGGGTTTGGAGACAGAAGGAGGACTGTGGGCAGTGATAAAATTCAATTTTTTTTTACTACCAGTTCTGTGGGTGTGGCTTGGTGGGCATGGCAGAGGAAAGATACTGCAAAATCCCCATTTCCACCCCACTCTGGGGTCAGCCAGAGGTGGCATTTGCTGGTTCTCCAAACTACTAAAAATTTTTGCCACTGGTTCTCCAGAACCTGTCAGAACCTGCTGAATTTCACCCCCGGCTGTGGGGTCCTCAACAATAACTAAGTTTAAACATGATTGGGATAAACACATCCATCATTGTACAAAAAAAAAAAAAAACATATAAAAGTAATAACTAAAAATAATAAATTAAATTAATTGATAAATTAAAATTAAAAAGAAAATAAATTAAAAATTAAAAAAAAACCCTCAAAGAGCAGACTGAAGGGATCACTTGGTCTTTTTCCACTGTCAGTTTGTCGATGTCCCTAAAATAAATATTTGCCAAACTAAAAAGCAATATTCCACTGCAGTGTTTTTCAACCATGGCGACTTGAAGATGTGAGGACATAACACAGCTGGCTGATGAATTCTGGGAGTTGAAGTCCACACGTCTGCAAGTTGGCAAAGTTGGGAAACACTGGGTCTAGGAGTTGGCAAGGCCTGGTTAGTGGTGCTACTGTTTCCTTCTACCTAGAAGAATCTGGAAAGAGTGCAGACAAGAGAACGAATATGATTTCAAGTCTGGAGACTAAAACATAGGAACATATGCTGCCCCACCTTGCCATAAGTGACGTCGAGTTGGCCCCACCCACTCAGTCACATGACCCTCTCCCCACCAAGCCACCCCCACAAATCCATGCCCACAGAACTGGTAGTAAAAATATTTGAATCACACCACTGGGGAGACATGATAGAAATGTTGCAATATTTGAGGGGCTGCCACAAAGAAGAGAGGGTCAACCTATTTTCCAAAGCACCAAACGGCAAGACAAAAAACAATAAGGGAAAGATTCTCCTCATACATATGTGCTAGTCATCCCCGACTCTAGGGGGCAGTGCTCATCTCCCTTTCAAAGCCAAAGAGCCAGTGCTGCCTGAAGCCATCTCTGTGGTCATGTTGCCGGCATGACTAAATGCTAACAATGCATGGAACACTGTTACCTTCCCACCAAGGTGGTTCCTATTTTTCTACTTGCATTTTTACATGCTTTCGAATTGCTAGGTTGGCAGAAGCTGGGACAAGTCACGGGAGCTCACTCTGTTACGCGGCGCTAGCGATTTGAACCGCTGAGCTGCCGATCTTTCTGATCAACAAGCTCAGCATCTTAGCCGCCGAGCGACCTAGCTGGAAACTAATCAAGGAGAGAAGCAACCTGGAATTACGGAGAAACTTCCTAACAGTGAGGACAATTAACCAATGGAACAGCAGAAACCGTGGGTGCTTCATCATCGGAGGCTTTAAAGAAGATACTGGACAAATATTTGTCTGAAATGGTACAATGATATAAAGGTTTCCTGCTTGAGCAGGAAGACCTCCAAAGTCCCTTTTGACACTGTAATTCTGTAATTCTGATTTCCTTTGCTCAGCCCTTCATCCCTACAGACCTGTTCTGCAGATAATACACCCTGTAGTAAGCTACCTCCTCGTTCTCTAAATCACATTCCACTTGCTCAGGGCTTCCTAGAGCAGCTGCAGGTATCTGCCTGCCTGTGGGCTCTTCAGGCAGGCCATCTGTCAGGTCTGCATCTTTAAGCTTGGAAATCCGAGGATTCGCCCGAGACTTCAACCGTTACCCCATTTATCCAAAAAAGAACATGCCTCTGAATTTAAAACAGCCACTCCAAAAAAAGAGGACAGAACCCACAGAAAATAAAACCTACCCATTACCATGTTCTCTGGGAATTTAAAAGAGGCCTTGACTTGCTGAGGCAAAACCTGATATGGAGGTGGGGTGGGAAGCTTGATGGATTTGAAAGCATAAAGAGACATAGGATCAGGGGTGGGATTCAGCCAGTTTGAACCAGTTCGGGAGAACTGGATGCTAATTTTACATTTGGTTCGCCGAACCAGTAGTTGCAAGGACTGGCTGGCCCCGCCCAACCCTCCCCTCGTAGGAGTCTCCACACGGCCTGTTTTGGGTACCAGGTAAGTGCAGGGCCCACACAGGGTGAAAAATGGGCCTCCCAGAAGTTTAGGGAGACTGGAAATGGGCCCATTTCTGGCCTCCAGAGGACCTCCGGAGCTTGGGGAGACCATTTTCGCCCTCCTGGAGGCTCGAGGAGCCTGGGGAGGGCCAAACCCTCCTCCCACCATGGTGCAGGTGGCTGAGTAGGCCACGCCCACCATGGCCACACCCACCCAGCAACCAGGCAGAGAACCGGTTGCTAAAGTTTTTGAATCCCACCTCTGCACAGGATGTACTTGGAATATTGCATCCAGTTTTGGTCGCCACGATGTAGAAAAGATGTGGATACTCTAGAAAGAGTGCAGAGAAGAGCAACAAAGATGATTAGGGGACTGGAGACTAAAACATATGAAGAACGGTTGCAGGAACTGGGTATGTCTAGCTTTTAAGAGAAAGAAGGACTGGGGAGACATGATAGCAGCCTTCCAATATCTCAGGGGTTGCCACAAAGAAGATGGAGTCAAACTATTATCCAAAGCACCTGAGGGCAGAACAAGAATCAATGGGTGGAAACTAATCAAGGAGAGAAGCAACTTAGAACTGAGGAGAAATTTCCTGACAGTTAGAACAATTAATCAGTGGAACAGAAGTTGCCTCCAGAAGTTGTGAATGCCCCAACACTGGAAGTCTTTAAGAAGATGTTGGATAGCCATCTGTCTGAAATGGTATAGGGTTTCTTGCCTAGGCAGGGGGTTGGACTAGAAGACCTCCAAGGTCCCTTCCAACTCTGCTATTGTATTGTACTTTTGAGGAAACATAAATGTGAGCTCCTCTTCCCCCCATAAAAGAAATAAGGATAAGCTTAAGGGAGGATTAATCTGAAGTATGGACCACTGACAGGCTCAGGGGCAGCAATAAATCATCATCAACAACAACTGGTTGGAAATTCTTGTTAGTCAACACAGTTCGCTTTTGTTATCCGCTGACATTTGAAATGGTGTCACAATGGCGTTTGAAGATTGAACATTTGTGTTCTTATACAAATGATTTGTGATAATTGAATATAGTGCAAGAAGTTAAGGTTGCAAAAAATGCAATAGGTACTTCACTGTGCTCGAATGAATCAAAAATCAATATTTTCTTTTTATTTTCCTATCCTTTTTTCCTGCACCTCCTCATTTCTCCCTTCTTTTAATCCTTCTTTTTGTTGTATTTTATACTATCATACATTTTAATAAGAGAATGATTAAAAAGGAAAAGAAATAAGAAATAGGCTATGCTGCTAAATAAAAAGCTTGTATAAGCTTGGCAATTGTGTATGCATAAGTGTGTATGCATGCAAGCACAAATGCTACTTCAAGTCAGCACATTTGCAATTAAGTGTGATACTTGGTACAAATGGCTCAGCAAAATACCATCAGCTGCAATACTTCAAAGACAGATTTATGCTAATTGTCTACTTATACTTGTAGCCAAAGGAAGCAAATAACTTAGTAACACTTTTCTTCCTATGACTTGTAGTTAACTTTCCCATTTAAAGAGTTCTTTGTGAGGGGTACTTGTCTTCCTTACAAGTTAATTCAAGATCCCTTTCATTTCCTTTCCCTTCCTTTTCCCTTTCCATCCTTTCTCCTCTCCTCTCTTCCCCTCACCTCCTCTCCTCTCTTCTTCTCTCCCCCCTTTCCTCCCTCCTTCCTCTCAGCTTTCCCTCCCCTCCTTTGTTTATTTCATTTCCTCTCCCCATTTTTCCTTTCATCCTTCTTTCATTTATTCATTCACTTTTTGTCTCTTACCCCTATGTGCCTAGATAGATAAGATAGATAGATGGATGGAGATGGAGATGATGGAGATGGAGATGATGGAGATGGAGATGGAGATGGAGATGATGGAGATGATGGAGATGGAGATGATGGAGATGATAGGAGATGGAGATGATGGGGATGAAGATGGGGATGGGGATGGGGATGGATGGATGGAGATTGATAGATGGAGGGAGGGAGGGATGGATGGATAGATAGAAAGATAGATATGTTAGAGATAGAGATAGAGGTCATAGAGATAGATAAACTGAACAGCCATCTTTCAGAAATAGTTTAATTGGTTATCCTCCAGAAAGTTGGACCAGGTGGTCCTTGTGCTCATCTCCAACTCTATGTGGGTTCAATGATTCAACTTTCAACCAGCATTCCTTTACCTGGGTGGTGTCCCACTGAACTCAGGGGGATTTTCTTCTGCATTGATATGTAGAATTGTATCAAGCATAAAGAATCAGGACCATTTGTACGGTTGCGTCATAGAAGATTTATTCAAGCCTATACAGAAGTATCTGGTCAACTATCAACACAAAATTGGCACTAGATAAGGCTCAATGGGACTCAGTGGCTCAGACACTGGGCTTGTCAATGAGAAAGGTCAGCAGTTCATTGGTTCGAATCCTTTGCGCTGCGTAACAGAGTGCGCTCCCGGGACAACTTACTTGCCCCAGCTTCTGTCAACCTAGCAGTTTGAAAGCACATAAAAATGCAAGAGCCACCTTTGGCGGGAGGATAACAGCGTTCTGTGCGCCTTCGGCATTTAGTCATGCCGGCCACATGACCACGGAGAGTCTTCGGATCAGCTTTGGCTCTTCAACTTTGAAATGGAGATGAGCACCGCCCACTAAAGTCAAGAATGACTAGCACATATGTGCAAGGGGAACTTTTACCTTACCTAAGGCTCAATGGGTTCTAAACTGATAACACGTTTAACTCCACCTCTTCCTACCTCTTCCTCCTCTTCTCTACAGATTGCACTGCAGTGGTACTTGCAAAAGTGTTGACAACTGACCTACTGACCCATTGGCTCAAGTGATAGAGGCCCTTCATTTCCTTCCAAGACAGAGCAGCCTTATCTCCTCCAATGTTGTGTTTCATACTGTACGTCTAGGAAAATGTGACTTACTCATAAAGACCAGGCAAAATTGTCAGAGGGAAGATAAAGTGCTCTGAACCTTTGTGATCTTTTTCTTCTGTGCAGACCAAAGCGAAGGGCATCACAGAAAGCTTTTCACAGTCAGTTAATCTGGCCTGTAGCCATTTCATCAGTATGAACATGTGTTTCGTGGATTGTCAGAAGGCCAACTTTTAAACCATTCTTTTCTTCCTAATCACTGCTCAGATGTGGATGTGCCAAATCACAACTCAGTGTTCAGTCTGGTTGGGGTACTTTGACTCTCTCTCTTTCTCTCTCTCTCGCTGTCTCTCTCTCTCTCTCTCTCTCTCTCTCTCTTTCTTTCTTTCTTTCTCTTTCTCTCTTTCTCTTTCTCTCTCCCTTTCTCTTTCTCTCTCTTTCTCTCTCTCTCTTTGACTCTCTCTCCCTCTCCCTCGCTGTCTCTCTCGCTGTCTCTCTCTTTCTCTTTCTCTCTCTCTCCCGCTCTCTTTCTCCCCCCCCCCTCTTTCTTTGTGTGTGTGTGAATGCTATTTAGCTTTCATCCAGATGCATCCAAAGGAAAGGCCCACCTTTCATAAATATGGTAGCAAGATTCGGGAGAGGAGATGAAAGGGCCCAGGCACTCAAAAGGAATTAACTAGTTCACTTTCTGAATCATCAGAAGTATGCTTTTCAGACTCTTTGTAATAGTTGTTAAGAAAGAAAGACAAAACAAAAGAAAGGTACAAGCAAATCCTCTCTCTCTCCTCCCTTCCTCTCTCCCTCCCTCTCTCTTCCCCTCCCTCCTCTCTCATCTACTTACCTACCTACATCTATCTATCTATCTATCTATCTATCTATCTATCTATCTATCTATCTATCTATCTATCTATCTATCTATCTATCTATCTATCTATCATCTATTTTCTATCTATAAAATATCTAAATATCATCTAAATATTCTATCTACTATCTATAGCTATCTATACTTAGCTATTTGTCTGTCTGTCCATCCATCCATCTATCATCTATCCATCCATCCATCCATCCACCTAGGCTGGGTGCATGCACGGAAGGGGCTCATGCACCTACAAATTGAGCAGGCGTGCGCGGCAAACCAATGGTAACAAAAGGTGAAACTCACTGCTGGACTTAATGCTGGATAAATAAGAATAGAATGACAATGTCACCACAGAATGCTAAATCCACTTACAGGGAATAAACCCCTCTTAACTTCGTAACACTTCCAAGCAGACATCTATAAGATTGCAAGATTATGCTGTAAATCTCTTTCAATACCCAATTAAAGCTGCTTTTAGCTGGCAAAGATATGTGGTGCATAACTATTGTGTAAGTCCGTGCCCCGTAAACACCATACTTCTTTTCCTAATACAAATATTTAATTTGGAATGGGTCAATGTCAATAGCATTAATTTAGGATAACACAGAAATCAACAGTACAATTAACGAAGAACGTGTGCCTGATCTAACGGGCCGTATCCTTTTCTTAAAATTTCTTATCTTTTTCTTAAATCAAAGCCTTCTGTTTCCTGAGTGGCTCATTTTCTTAGATTTATGTACACATGTGGTTTCTTGTTTTAATTTAGAAGTTGTTCTGAATGCAGTAGGATATTAATAAGGAGTCCTAGTGTCTGGTTTCTTGATTGTTGAATATTGATTGATTGATTGATTTGGCTTTTATCCTGCCTTTATTACTTTAAAGGTAACTGAAGGTGGTGAACATAACTAGTACTTCTCCGTCCTCCTATTTTCCCCATAAAGACCACCCTGTAAGGTGAATTGGGCTGAGAATGAGTGACAGGCCCAAAGTCAACCATCCAGCTTTCAAGCCAGAATAGAGTGGAGTGGAGTGGAGTGGAGTGGAATATGGAGTGGAATATGGAGTGGAATATGGAATGGAATATGGAATGGAATATGGAATGGAATATGGAATGGAATATGGAATGCAATGGAATGGAATGGAATGGAATGGAATAGAATAGAATAGAATAGAATAGAATAGAATAGAATAGAATAGAAAACATGGAGTTCAGTGGAATGAAATGGGATGGGATGGGATGGGATGGAATGGAATGGAATGGAATAGAATAGAATAGAATAGAATAGAAAAGAATAGAATAGAACAGAATAGAACAGAATAGAACAACAGAGTTGGAAGGGACCTTGGAGGTCTTCTAGTCCAACCCCCTGCTCAGGCAGGGAACCCTATTCCATTCCAGACAAATGGCTGTCCAATCTCTTCTTAAAAACTTCCAGTGTTGGAGAATTGACAATTTCTAGAGTTGTGAATTCTCCTAAAGTAAAACTAGAACTCTCCGTCTCCTAGTTATTGGCCCAAAGTCAGCCAGTGAGCTTTCATGCTTAATGAGGAACTAGAACTCTCCATCTACAGGTAATTGGTCCAAAGTTACCCAGCCAGCTTTCAGGCCTAAAGGAAGATTCAAACTCATCATCATCTGGTGATTGGCCTAAATTGACCCAGCCAGCTTTCATACCTAAAACCGAACTAGAACTCCCTCTCTCCACAGAAGATGTCTCATATGTAAATCAGATTCTTTGTCATAAATGATTCTTAATAAAGTTGGGTCTTGGATTTGTAGGTATCAGACCATTTTCAACACAGATTCAAAGTGGCACTACTCCCCCAAATCTCTATAATCTCTAAAAACTATTTAAAAGTTCTTAGAATAACTATTTGGACAACTGAATTCTGTTTGTTTCATTTAGTATTCTTCGCCTATTTTTCATTCTTTTGATAAAATAACCGAGTCAACGAAATGAAGATTACTCTCTGTTGATTATTCTTTCTTTCTTTCTTTCTTTCTTTCTTTCTTTCTTTCTTTCTTTCTTTCTTTCTTTCTTTCTTTCTTTCTTTCTTTCCTTCCTTCCTTCCTTCCTTCCTTCCTTCCTTCCTTCTTCTTCTTCTTCTTCTTCTTCTTCTTCTTCCCAATCTCTTCTTCCTCTCCCTCTCCTCCTCCTCCTCCTCCTCCTCCTCCTCCTCCTCCTCCTCCTCCTCCTCCTCCTCCTCCTCCTCCTCCTCCTCTTCTTCTTCTTCTTCTTCTTCCTCTTCTTCCTCTTCTTCTTCTTCCTCTTCTTCTCCTATATCTGTCATCGGACATTGGCGATCCTATTTTTATCAACAGCAACAAAAAAAGTGCTGTTGAATTTTGTCCAAACCAGTCACTTAGATTTTGAAGCTATGGTGTTCTTCTTCTGCCTGGACCTCATTTGCCTTCAATCTTTCCCTGAAGGATTAAGTGACGTATACCGTATTTTTCCAGGTGCCACATCTACATGTCCAAAATATTCTAACTTTTGCTTTTTGATGGTTTAGATGATTTCCCTTGTCTTTCCCTGGCGGTTTATTGCCTCCTCATTTCTGATTTTGTCAACCCAGCTTAGACGTAACAGCTTATACAGGCAGCAATAATTCCCATTTTTGGATCTATAATCTGTGAAAAAAAGGCCTACTGACAGCAGAGTCAACTGCCTTGAAAAGCTGAACATAGTTTTGAGTGATTGTACGTCTTTGCAAACCGTTACAGTGGGAACAATTTCTGCTGGGATGATTAAATTGGCAATCTATTTCAATAGGAATCGTTCATCAACATTCAGACTGAATTCTGATTCCTAGGAGACAAAAATGAGGTCTAAAACGGTAAAGAACCAGCAGCCAGCCTCAATAAATATTAGTGATTTTCAAAAATATATATATAAAAAAGAATGAAAAAAGTAACACAGTCTAAGATATGTTCCGGTAAAGTTTCCCTTTCTCTTACATCTTTCTTTCTTTCTTTCTTTCTTTCTTTCTTTCTTTCTTTCTTTCTTTCTTTCTTTCTTTCTTTCTTTCTTTCTTTCTTTCTTTCTTTCTTTCTTTCTTTTTGCCCACATCATTGCCTGTCAATCAATGCCAATAAGGAAAGATGGCTCTCCATGTCTGGCCATCAAATTGATTTCATTGAATTGACAAATAGAGAATCTTTGACTGAGCTTTATCCAATGGCCCATCATTTGTCTGGCTGTCACATTAGCTGTGTGGATATTATTGAGTCTATTGTTGGGATTTTGATGGCCCGGAGATTTAAAGACCACAAATTGAAAAGTGGACAGGAGCCAAACAATGAGGCACAATAATTGGTCGCAACGGGGAGGTTGATTTAGCTTCAGATCCTCATTTTGAAATGTCTGTATTTAAGTGAGCACGTTTCTACAGAGCCGTTACCTAAAAATTCCCATAACTACGAGTTGCGGATTTATTTATTGTACCAATATGTTTTGAAAGGGATTAAAAATACATCCTTTTTTTCTGCTTCTTTTCATGGCAACCTGAAAGTTAATTAGGATGGAATGATGGTCCCAAGTTAACTTCTCAAATTGGGCCCATTTTACAGATCCGTGTTTGCCTAATCAGTGTTAATAACACTTTATAATGCCTTGATAAGGCCACGCTTGGAATACCGCATCCAATTTTGGTCACCACGATGTAGAAAAGATGTGGAGACTCTAGAAAGAGTGCAGAGAAGAGCAACAAAGATGATTAGGGGACTGGAGACTCAAACATATGAAGAACGGTTGCAGGAACTGGGTATGTCTAGTTTAATAGAAAGAAGGACTAGGGGTGACATGATAGCAGTGTTCCAATATCTCAGGGGTTGCCACAAAGAAGAGGGGGGGACTCAAGCTATTCTCCAAAGCACCTGAAGGAAGGACAAGAAACAATGGATGGAAACTAATCAAGGAGAGAAGACATTTACAACTACGGAGAAATTTCCTGTTAGAACAATTAATCAGTGGAACAGCTTGCCTCCAGAAGTTTTGAATGTTCCAACAATTTTAAGAGGATGTTGGATATCCATATGTCTGAAGTGGTGCCTTCCAACTCATCTCTTCTCTTCTATCAAAAACCTATAGCGATGGAGCACCCACTATTTCTGAAGGCAAGATATTCCACTGGTTGGGCAAGCTTTTCCACTGAAGGCAGCCACCCTCCATCTCTCAAACACAACCCCAGTAACACAAACAAAGCCCCCAGAGTAAGAGCACACTCACAGGACAAGGTCTAGGGTTCCAGTCCACAGAGTCCAGACCCAAGAGATAAACTGAACTAAACTAAACAACTGAACTGAACTGAACTGAACTGAACTAAATAAACTAAACTAAACTAAACTAAACTAAACTTAACTTAACTTAACTTAACTTAACCTTAACCTTAACCTTAACCTTAAACTTAAACTCTTGAGCAAAGGGTTGGACTAGAAGACCTCCAAGGTCTCTTCTAGCTCTATGCAATGAATTGATCCTCCTCTTTGTCTGTGCAGGCAGGCAGGCATTTCTCTGTCTGGTTGACCACCTCCCCCAATGCCTGAGGGACCTGGAACAGCATCATCCTAAGCCCCTGGCATGCCTTCCGTGTTGGATGGTCCCAGGTCCAACTCCTCCTCCTCCTAACTGGGCTCTGAGGGGGCCATAACATTTTGTTTGCAACTGTTCCATGTAGGTACCTTTGAAAATGCAACTTTGCCTAACATTTTTGGGGGGAGGGGGGCGGAAACAAAGATTTTTAACAAGAGTATACATTTTCAAGGCCACGTTTGACCTGAAAATTGTGTCAGCACATTCAGGGAAGTGTGTAATAGGAAGCATGTAGCGGCTCAGTCTAGATATTAGCCCGTGAAATGTGCAAGTGTTCAGTTCATGTGGAAATAAGGCATCCGGGAGGACGAGAGACAAAAATCTGTCTGTCGAAGCTGAAACCCTTTCTCAGCATGCACTGTATTATTCTTAGTGCGATCTGTGTTTTAAAGTGCCTTCCTTGTTATGGGAAGAGAAGTACCTATCAGCATATTTATATCGCCCTGCTATTAAAAGACTGCTGATGATCACAAGATTAATTCCCAGGATACGAAAGACAAACTAACAGGAACAAAATACCAGTGAAGATGTTGTTTATGCGCTTAACATCTATTAAATGCTCTCAGAATTTCTCTGTGATTTGGCCTGAAAGGAAATAGGAAGAACTTATATACCACTCAGACTTATATACCGCTTCACAGCGCAGTTGGAATGTCAGCGTTCCAAACAGCAATTCATCAGCAGAACAGCTTGCCTTCAAAAGTTACAGGTGCTTCAGCCCTGGAGTTTTTAAAGAAGAGATTGGATAGCCACTTGTCAGGAGTGGTATAGGGCTGTGATGGTGAACATATGACACGCATGCCAGAAATGGCATGTAGAGCCATCTCTCCGGGCGCGCCAGCTCTCTCCCATTGCTCTCCCGGGTTCTGGCATGCCCAATTCGTGCCAGCCAGCTGGTCTTGGTGTGCATTGGAACTGGAAGTGCATCTCCCTGGTGTGCATGCATGGACCAAGAAGTTGAGCTCCCAGTTTCTGGCGCATCTTTGTCCATGCATGCGTGCCAGAAACCAGAAGACCAAGTGAGCTGCATGCATTTGTACACCAGAAACCAGAAGCTCAGCTTCCCAACTCTTCCAGTCTCCAGTGCTCCCCCAATGTATGCATGCTCATGTTTTGGCAGTTGGTGCTGAAAAGGTTCTCTGACACTGGTATAGAATCTCCTGATTGGATTAGAAAAGCAGTCACCAACCGGTGGTCCATGAGAATGTTTTGGTGGCCTGCAGAAAAAGTATGTGCATTTTTTATATTGCACTAAATGCTATTTATCGTTTTAAAAATCATATTAATGGCCCACGGGATTTAAAATTATGAATTTAGTGGTCCCCGAGGTCCGAACGGTTGGTGACCCCTGGAG
Source organism: Natrix natrix natrix (assembly GCA_029891615.1). NCBI lineage: Eukaryota > Metazoa > Chordata > Lepidosauria > Squamata > Natricidae > Natrix > Natrix natrix. The sequence continues at coordinate 5,087,967 of JAKRSK010006657.1, forward strand.
TAGAAGACCTCCAAGGCCCCTCCCAACTCTGTTACTCTGTTCTGTTCTAATGTGCTCTTCCTACCTGCCTTGTAAGGCAGAGAAAATGGCACCAGTTCAGTGATCTCCTCAGAGGTGGAATTCAGCCGGTTCAGACTGGTTCAGGCAAACTGGTAGCTCTGACAATCAGCTGCCCCTCTCACCCACCCCCGCCCTCCCTGTCCTTTATTTCCTGCTTTCGAGGTCATCTCAATCGCGTGGCACAGCTGATTCCCACCCCCTCGCTGTTCTACTTGTCAGGGTTCCAAATAACATCCAAAATTAAATCAGAGTCCAAGGACAGCATTCCTCAAAGTTCAAATTTATTAAGACAGCCATGTTGGCACATCTGGGAAAACCCAAATCTGAAAAGCTTCCTGATTTTCCCCACCCAGTTGAAAGTTCAAGATCTTTCCCCCACGCTCACAAGTCAATCACATGGTCCAATCACCTTCTGCCATGCTGGCAGTTCTACCCATCCAGTTCCGGTCGGGTGCAGAGACAAAGGATGACCTTGGCTTTCTACAAAGAATTTTGTTATGGCTACATATCATCTAACTCCGTACAATCCCTGCCCCCTCAACTATTTTCCCACAACAGAAAATGCATTGTAGAATAATAGAAAGTGTGGCAGGTCAAAGATCCAAAAGAAAAGATGGCGGCAGGCCTGACACTACTCACCATTGCTGACTTGGAAGGTAAGCAGCTGTGATTCTAAATGCTCCATTTTCAGCGCTGCATGCAAGCACTTTGAGCGCGCACTCATCAAACCGGTTGTTAAACCGGCAGCATCCCACCACTGGATCTACTGCTATGAATTCTGTACTTATTAAAACATGTAATTCCATTTTTGTGCTCAAGAACTCATGTAGTTCTTTCATAGCAGAAAAAAGACCCAAATATCTATTTCTGATTTTTCGGCTCACTTCAAAACCCATTTTTAATATAAAAATAAAGAACTCAACTTCCATTTTCTGCTACTAATAAGACTTCAGGAACCCAAAGCAGAACAATATCGGTAAAGCTACAGTTTTTCAAGCTTGGGAGAAGAAAGCAGAAAAGATAATTTAGTCTGGGAGGAAGTTGCCTCTTGGCTGGAAGCTCCTAGAAGGTTTTTTTTTTAAAAAAAAATTCTGTGTCAAAACAATTTTTCGGAAATTGCTCTGCTCATCTCACAAGTCATTCATCTGGGTTGGTTTTGGGATGGGGGTGGGAGAAAACTACGTAGACTTTGCATTTTATAGCTAGGGGTTGACTCACCAAACAAATATTGTGACTGTGGCTTCAGCTACCCTGTCAAAACATTACACCTTCCTAAATTCTCCTCCTAAGTGAGTAAGAACACTGATAGGGCAAGTCACTGGTAAATAAATAGAAAGGAAAAATCCACAGCCTTCTAGCATGATGAAGTTATCTAGTTTCCTCCTCCTCCTCCTCCTCCTCCTCCTCCTCCTCCTCCTCCTCCTCCTCCTCCTCCTCCTCCTCCTCCTCCTCCTCCTCCTCCTCCTCTCTCTTCTTCCTCCTCCTCCTCTCTCCTCCTCTTCTCTCTTCTCCTAATCCTCCTTCCTCTCTCTACTCCTCTTCCTCTGCTCCTCCTCCTCTCACTACTACTACTACTACTACTACTCTACTACTCTTCTCTACTTTTCTTCTCTTCTTCCTCTTCCTCCTCCTTCTTCTCCTCCTCCTCTCCTCTTCCCCCTCTTCCCCACTCCTTCCCCACTCTTCCCTCCTCCTCCCCCTCCCCCTCCTCTTTCCCAACTTTCAACTATCAACTTCTTTCCTTCTAAAATTCTACATCTTTCAGCTGTTTGTGTTTTTAATGTCACTTCGTCTTTTCATAAGTGGCCAGTGTTAATTAGGAGACTTCATCTATTTGGTCTCCATTCCTTTTTAAATGTTTAACACCTCAGATTTATTTGAGTTCCATAAAATAACATTTGCATTTTTTAAAAGTATGCTAAACTAATCAATTAACGTGCACTGTTGCATTCAAGATCAGCGCAATCACAATATTCTAAAGTATAGAAATATGGGGGCTTTTTAAAAAAAATGGAGAGAGGGCTCCATTTAGGTGTCTGAAAAAAGGGGTCATGAGAGTTTGGGCTAAATAAGGAACTGAGTCTTGGTGAGCATATGAGAAGAACCAGGAGCATCTGTTGATAGCAGAGGGAGGTAAAAATGAGTCAAGAAGTCATCCAAAACTGTGTGATTCAAGCTGCTCTGCTTTTTATATGCACCTCACATCCTCTTGGTTATCAAAGCATCAGTTCACTTGGTGCAGTTGGTACAGCGGACTGTTCCCTTGCTGATGGAAGACCACTTTTAAGAAGGAGAAAACTATGTTTGCGTTAGTAAAGTCAGTGAGTTTCAGCTGAGTGCAGATGAGTCTTTCCATTTTCCTCATATTGGAAGTGGGATGGAAAGATCTCAGCCCACTGAGCATTTTGCAAACAACTCCATTTTCCATGCATTGGTGGTCTCCAGCTTTTCTCTGTCACGAAATGTGAATACCGAATGCAGAATAGCAGAGCTGGAAGGGACCTTGGAGGTCTTCTAATCCAACCCCCAAGACCCATTTCAGATAAATGGCTGTCCAATCTCTTCTTAGAAACCTTCCACTGATGGAGCACCCACAACTTCTGAAGGCAAACCATTCCACTAGTTAATTGTCCTCACTATTAGGAAGTTTCTTCTCAATTCCAGGTTGCTGGTCTCCTTGCTTATCTTCCATCTCTTGTTTCTTGTCCTTCCCTCTGGTGCTTTGGAAAACAGGTTGACTCCCTCTTCTTTGTGGCACCTCCTCAAATATCTGAAGACTGATTTCATGTCACCTCTAACACTTTTCATTAGATTAAACATGCTGTCAGGGTTCCAAATAGCATCCAAAAACCGAAGTCCAAGGCAAAGTATTGCTCAAAGTTCCAATTCATTAAGAGAGCCATGTTGGCACATCTGGGAAAACCCAAATCTGAAAGCTTCCCAGTTTTCCCCACCCAGTTGAAAGTTCAAGATCTTTCCCCCACACCCACAAGCCCACCCCATGGTCCAATCTTCCACTGTCATGCTGGCAGTTTCACCCATCCAATTCTGGTCAGGTGCAGAGGTGCAAAGACAAAGAATGACCTTGGCTTTCTAGAAAGAATGTGCTTATGGCTACATATCATCTAACTCCGTACAATCCCCCCCCTACTATTTTCCCACAATAAAAAATGCATAGCAGAATAATAGAAAGGCCAAAGATCCAAAAGAAAAGATGGCTGTAGGCCTGACACATGCCCAATTCCTAGAGTCTTTCTTCATATATTGTATGAATATATGAAGATATCTAATCTTCTTTGCTTTCCAATATATTATACTGACTGCTGAAAACATAATGATGTATATTCAGGAAAAAAAACTGAATTATTTTGGACCAGTATGATAAGACCACTGAAACAATGGTTAGCAAGTTGATCTCAGGGTAATCAAAAAGGAAGATATTTTCTGAGTTCTCCTACTATCGCTGCTTCTTTTTGTTCTCAAGTTGATTGAAAAAAAATTGCACTCTTTTGGCTTCTGGAACAGGAAGCGATTCTGAATGTATCTTCTGACAAAGGAGGAGAAAGCATCACTCTGCTTTCAAAAATAAAGCAGAGAGGCAGCTACAGTGTCTGGGAAGGAGAGTGTTGCAAATCAGTGAAGTGCTGCTAATGATTATCTGCTTCAGAAAGCCCTTGGTGAATATGTTCTGGAGTGTAAAATCCAATTTGCCTGCTCCTCTTTGCTCCTTGGGGTGCTTTTCTTCGGCCCTGAGTGAGGTTGGAGGCTGTTGTGCATCCAGCTTTGATCCACTCGTTCCCTGAAATATTTGTACCTGGGATTTTTTTTTCCATCGCAAAATGAAGCCCATGCAATATGGAGACAATAAAAAGGGAAAGAATATCTTTGGAATTGCTCTTCCAAGTGGATCAGGGGCAAGAAGGAGGACTAAATCTTACTTCTTGAACCAACATGGGAAAGAATTTTGGGGGAAGGGAGAGAGAGAGAGAAGGAAGGAGAGGGGGAGGGTGGGAGGAAGGTTGGGAGGATGGAGGCAGGAATGAAGGCAAGGAGGAGGGAAAGTGGAAGTGTGGGAGGAAGGAAAGGAGGGAGGGAGGGAGGGAGGGAGGAAGGATGGATAGATGGATAGGGGAAGGAGAGGGAAATGAAGAGAAGGAGAAAGGATAGAAGGAAAGGGTGGAAGGAAGGAAGAAGGACGAGAAAGGAAGAGCAGGAGGAAGAGTAGAAGGAAGGAAGGAAGGAAGGAAGGAAGGAAGGAAGGAAGGAAGGAAGGAAGGAAGGAAGGGGAGGGGAAAGGGAAGGGAGCGAGGGTGGAAGGAAGGGTGGAAGGAAGGAAGGGAGGAAAGAGGAAAGGAAGGAAAGAAAGAAAGAAAAAGAAAGAAAGGAGAGGGAGAGGAAGGGAAGGACGGAGGAGGGAGGGAGAGAAGAAGGGAGGAAGATTATTGTTCCATTTGTGAGAGAAGTGGTTTATTGAAGGGAAATCTGCAGCTAATTGTTCTTTGGGTGGTTTAGAAAACATGCATTAGCAAAATATAAGAAAGATGAGCATATTGTAATATTCACAAACCTGATACTTCCGCATGTCTTCCACAAGAATATGACTGCAAACATTTCTTGCCACAGTGTTCCCAGGAATTGCAATTGCACTCCTTCTGCTCTAGGATAAATTACAAAGCCATCCTGACTAATTGCCCCTGATAGCTTTCTCTTCTAGATTTATTTAGTACCCCTTTAAAGCTGTTCCAATTAGTAGCTATCACAACAGCTTGCCGAATATAATTCTATGTTTTAATGATGTGCTGTATAATTTAACCATGCCTGTCACCGATGATACTGAGGAAGGTGGGGGGAACAGCACCAAAAAGATGCTAAAAGTCTCTCTTCACCTTCATAGAACATAGCATAATAGAGTTGGAAGGGACCTTGGAGGTCTTCTAATCCAAATATCATTGTGTTCCAAGATGACGAACAATTGTCGGGGCATAGATGCGCTGGCTGCAGAGGCCCTGGGGTAAGACAGTTTGGGGCGCGTGGGGCAACTCCATCTCCCATGCCTTCTGGCGGCAACACTGACACACCATACAGCCTGCCCTGCCACAAGCAAACAGAAGAAGCGGGTCGCCTGGGGGGGGAAAAATGATATCCCCAGAAAATAAGTCCTAGTGCTTATTTTCGATCCCAAAAGAAAATAAGACTGGGTCTTATTTTCAGGGATACACAGTACCAAATTCCTCCTTCTATACATAGAACAGAATCTAGCTCTGGGTTGAACTTTTGTGGTTCTTGGTACTCTCTGAGTTTGATGTTTTCTGGAAGACGTTTCTTGACTCAAGAAGGTAACATCATCGGTATGGAGTTGGTTTTCTGTTGACATACCAGTGGCCCAAAAAAATTGACAGGGTAACCCACTAGTAGATAAACATAAACCTTTCCCTTTGATAATAATGGTTTTATTTTCAAAAGAAGAATGACAGGGATCCAAGTAACACCCTCAACGAAAGAAGACTCTGAGCCTTGAGTTTCCTCAAAGTTCCATTTTATTAGAGTTGTCATATTGGCACATCTGGGGAAACCCGAACCTGAAAGTTTCCAGGTTTTCCCCACCCAAAAGAAAGTTCAAGTCCCTGCCCAGCACCCACATCTCCATCCCATGGCCCAATAAGTCACCGTCTAAAACTGGAAATGCCTCTCAGTCACGCCCCTCCATGTGCAGGGCAAGGTGTCCTTGACTCTCTGAGAAAGGAATGTTATTTTGATTATATCTGCCATACTTCATATAATCCCCCACTCCCAGTTTCCCACAGTATTAAATGTGGCAGGCCTGAAGGCCCAATGCAAAAGATGGCTTCCAGGCCTGACAGCCCCCCCCCCCATCAGAAGATCATGTCCTGTAATGAGATTAACACAGGGAGTTAAAATCAAAAGCCTAACCACCTCCCCCCCCCCATCCTAGGGTGACCCTTTGGCTTATCAGGGTATTAATCATGCAATTGTTTGACTAGCCTATCTGCCTTTACATTCCAAATTTTCACCCAGGGAGCTTCAGACAAAGGCTACCCTTTCCAATAAATTTAATATTGTAAACAACCTCTATACAATCTAGAGTCTAAAATCTTCTTTATTTCATAATGGGTTTCTTCTTACACTACTATAGGTTTGGGAGGTCTGAGGTCTTAATCTGAGGGCCTGACACAGAGTGATGCTTTCTCCTTTTTTTCATAAGATGATGATCCATTCAGAATTTCTTGCTGTTTGAGAGGCCAAAAGAGTCCAATTTTTTTTTCAATCCACTCGAGAGCAAAAAAAGAACCAGCGGTAATAGGAAAATATAAAAAACAGCTTCCTTTTTGATCACCCTGAGATCAACTTGCTAACCATTGTTTCAGTGGTTTTATCATACTGGTCCAAAATAATTCAATTTTTTTTCCTGAATATTTATTTATTTATTTTTTATTTGTCAACAAGCACAAGGAAACAAGTAGGAAAAACGCATGAAAAAATGGCACAAATAAATGGATATAAATAAGCAAAACATAGCCATAAACACATAAAAAGAGGACATATAAATGGGGACAGTAGGATAGGGATGGTAGGCACGCTGGTGATCTTATGCGCAGCTTCTTAGGGACCTCTTAAGAAACACGTAAGCTCCACAGTAGACAGTTTAAAGTAAAAGGTATGGGGGCCAGAGAAACTAACGAAAGGATCAGAAAGGGTGTTCCACACATTTTCTACTCTATTGCTGAAATCGTTTTTCCTGCAATCAAGATTAGAATGTCAGCGTTCCAAATATCATGCAGAATTAAATGAGAGTCCAAGGCAGAGCTATCCTTAAAGTTCCAATTTAATAAGACAGACATGTTGGCAACAAACTGTGGAATCCCAAATCTAAAAGCTTCCTGGGATTCCACCCAGTTGAAAGTTCATGATCTTATCCCCACACTCATAAATCCATCACATGGTCCAATCTTCTTCGCCCATGCTGCCATTTCTACCCATGTAGTTCCGGTCAGGTGCAGAGGTGTGGAGACAAAAGATGACCTTGGGCTTCTATAAAGGAATGACAACAACACATTCCACAACTCTACTCCTTTCTATTCCCCCTCCCAATTACTACACTAATGAAACAGCATCATGAAACAATAGAGAGTGTGGCAGGCCAAAATCCTAAAAAGGAATATAACTGCAGGCCTGACATAGAATGGATTACATTTAGTTTGTACGTATTGATAGCCCTTGTGTTATTGCAGTTGAAGTGAAAGTAGCCATTTACAGGTAAGAGGTCGTGGCAGGTTATCTTGTGCACTAAGCTCAGGACGGAGCGTAGATGGCGTAGTTCAAAGTTATCCAGGCCTAAAATTTCAAGTCTGGTGGTATACGGAATTTTATTACGAGAAGAGGAGTTGAGTACTCTTCTTGTAAAATACCTCTGGACCCTCTCTAATATTTTAACATCCAAAATGCAGTGCGGATTCCAAGCAGGGGAGCAGTATTCAAGGATAGGTCTGGCAAAGATAGAAAAATCTACATATAAAATATACATCGTTATGTTTTCGCCATCCCGTGTAATATATGGGAAAGCAAAGATGATTAGGGGGCTACAATATACGACGAAAGATTCTAGGAATTGGGCACGTTTAGTCTTGTGAAAAGGACTAGGGGTAACATGAAGGCAGTCTTCTAATATTTGAGGGGCTGCGACAAAGAAGGGGGGGTCAACCTATTCTCCAAAGCACCTGAAGACAAGAATAAGCAACAATGGATGGAAACTGATCAAGGAAAGAACCAACTAAGGAGAAATTTCCTAATAGTGAGAGCTATTAAATGGCGGAGCAGTTTGCCTTCAGAAACTGGTTGCTGCAACACTGAAGGTTTCTAAGAAGAGAATGGACGGCCGTTTCTCTAAAACGATCTACGGCAGGGGTGTCAAAATTCTGCCATCATGTTGTCATCATTACGACTTTTCTCCCCTTTGCTAAAACGGAGGTGGGCGTGTCCAGCGTGTGATGGGCTGCAAGTTTGACACCCCTTATCTAGGGGGTTGGATTAGAAGACCTCCAAGCAGTGGTGGGATTCAGTCGGTTCGCACCACTTCGGGAGAACCGGTCGTTAACCTTCTGAGCAGTTTGGTGAACTGGTTGTTGGAAGAAATCATTAGGGCCAGAGGAGGGTTGCCAATTTTTTTTTACTACCGGTTTGGGCAGGCTTGTGAGCAACGCTTGCGCGCAACGGTTCTGCACATGTGTAGAAGCATCCAGGTGGATGGACAGAGCCACCTGCTGCCCTTACTACCAATTTGCCTGATCTGGGCTGAACCAATAGCAACCCATCTCTGATTAGGGCAGATAACGGGTTGTTAAATTACCGTATTTTTCGGAGTATAAGACACACTTGACTATAAGACGCACCTAAATTTAGAAGAGGAAAAAAAAAAAATGTTTTTGGCCTCTGCATGATGCATTTTCAGCCCTTTATTGGGGTCTTTTCTCAGCCCTTTGCAAGCCTTTTTTCTACCCACGTTTGAGGCTTTTGGCCCATTTTTTAGGCTTTTTTCAGGCTGTTTTTGAGGCTTTTGGGGCTGTTTTTGAGGGTTTTTCAGGCAGTTTTTTTCAAAAAGAAAAAAAAGGCTGAAAAAAACCTCAAAAGGGCCCGAAAAAGCCTCAAAAATAGCCTGAAAAAAAGGCCTGAAAAAGGCCCCAAAATTGGGCATTCAGAGGCCAAAAAATGGCCAGCGAGTAGGCGGAGCTTCTGCAATATTCAATCTATAAGACGCACAGACATTTTCACTCCCTTTTGCGTCTTATAGTCTGAAAAATGCAGTATTTGAATCTCACCACTGCCTCCAAGATCCTTTCCAACTCTGGAGAAAAGCTGGAGACCACCAATGCGTGGGAAATGGATTTGTTTGCAAAATGCTCAATGAGAGCTCAACCTGGGATGCATTTTTTCCCATCCTGCTTCAAAATGGGGGAAATGGGAAGACTCATCTGCACTCAGCTGAGGCCCACTGACTTTGCTAACACAAACATAGTTTTCTCCTTCTTAAAAGTGGTCTTCCACCAGCAAGGGAACAGTCTGCTATACCAACTGCACCAACAGATGCTTTGATAGCCAAGAGGATGTGAGGTGCATATAAAAAGCAGAGCAGCTTGGATCACGCAGTTTTGGATGACTTCTTGACTCATTTTTACCTCCCTCTGCTATCAACAGACGCTCCTGGTTCTTCTCATATGCTCACCAAGACTCAGTTCCTTATTTAGCCCAAACTCTCATGACCCAGTTTTTCAGACGCCAAAACTCTCTGAGCCATCTCTCCATGTTTTTTTAAACATATTTCTATAATTTAGAATGTTGAGATTGTGCTGATCTTGAATGCGTGTTGATTGATTGTGCGTGTGCATTGATTGATTAGTTTAGCATTTTTTTTAAAAAAAATACAGATGTTATGTTATGGAACTCAAATAAATCCGAGGTGTTAAACATTTAAAAAGGAACAGGGCAGATGAAGTCTCCCAATTAACACTGGCCATTTATGTAAAGACAGAAAGAGATTGAAAATGCCTGTAGCTGAAAGATTTTTGGAAGTTAGAAGTTGGAAGTAGAAGGAGGAGAAAGAGCAGGAGGGGGGAAGCAGAGGAGGAGAAGGAGGAGGAGGAGAAAAAGAAGAAGAAGAAGAAGAAGAAGAAGAAGAAGAAGAAGAAGAGGAAGAGAGAAGAAAGAAGATGAAGAAGATGAAGAAGAAGAAGAAGAAGAAGAAGAAGAAGAAGAAGAAGAAGAAGAAGAAGAGGAGGAGGAGGAGGAGGAGGAGGAGGAGGAGGAGGAGGAGGAGGAGGAGGAGGAGGAGGAGGAGGAGGAGGAGGAGGAGGAGGAGGGGGAGGAGGAGGAGGAGGAGGAGGAGGAGGAGGAGGAGGAGGAGGAGACGACTAGATAACTTCATCAGTGGTAGAAGGCTATGAATTTTGTTCTCTGTTTACCATTGACAATCATTGACAATGTTCTTACTCATTTAGGAGGAGAATTTAGGAAGCTTTAATGTTTTGACACGGCAGCTGAATCACAATCAAGAAGAAGAAGAGGAGGAGGAGGAGGAGGGGATGGAGGAGAAACCAAACTGGTTCTTCACCAAAGCACTGGGATTAAATGAAAGGAGTATAAGATTCACTTGTTCCACCTTTTATTACAAAATGGCAGCAAGTATAGATGGACATATTTCTTTCCCTGGACAACTTGCCCTGCTACAGATTTCACCCTGCAGATTTATATATTTCAATTAAGTCCCAGAGACGAGACATTGGGAGGAAATTTTATCTGTGGCCTTTCCCCCCTCCAAATCAAGAAGTCGGAGGATCCAAGCAAGCATATCCTCATAAATTGTTGGGGAAGAAGATTGTGCAAGATCTGCCAAAGTAAAATCTATGGCAGGGTAAATGCTCAGAAAAGACCAGAATCCTAAGAGCTACCATAAGTTAATGGAAAAGCTGGAGAACGTACTCAACATGGAGAAAGAAATTCATTTTTTTCCTCATGTTCTTTTTTTAAAAGTTGGACATCTTTGGAGGATCCTGAGCTCTTGAGGTTCCACCTATTTCTCTAGAACTTCCTGGAATGACCAGGTGGCAAGAAAAACAATTTCTACTTGGAAATGGGAGGAATTGTCTATGGAAGTATATCTGTCAGGCCTGGAAGCCATTTTTTGCATTGGGCCTTCAGGCCTGCCACAATTGGTGCTGTGGGAAACTGGGAGGGGGGATTATATGGAGTATGGGAGATATATAGTCAAAGTAACATTCCTTTCTCAGAGAGTCAAGGACATCTTGCCCTCCACCTGGAATGGTGTGACTGGGAGGCATCTCCAGTTGGGATGGTGGATTGATTGGACCATGGGATGGACATGTGGGTGCTGGGCAGGGACTTGGACTTTCTTTTGGGTGGGGAAAACCTGGAAACTCTCAGATTCGGGTTTTCCCAGATGTGCCAATATGAACATCTCTAATAAAATGGAACTTTGAGGAACTTCAAGCCTCGGAGTCTTCTTTCATTGGGGGTTTTACTTGGAACCCTGACAATATCTTCTAGTTTTCAAAGTAGAAAAAAAGCTTTTTTTCGTTTATTCATTTATTTCCCGCTTTTATTAGTTTTAAAAACAACTCAAGGTGGTGAACATATTTAATACTCCTTACTACTTCTATTCTCCCCACAACAGCAATAACACTGTGAGGAGAGAGAGGGGGAGAGGGAGGGAAAAAGAGAGGGAGGGAAGGAAAGAGAGGGAGGGAAAGAGAGAGAGGGGGGGAGGGAGAGAGAAAGAGAGAGAGAGAGAAGGAGAGAGAGGGAGGGAGGGAGAGAGGGAGGGAGGAAAGTGAGAGAGGGGGAGGGAAAGAGGGAGAGAGAGAGAAAGAGACAGAGAGAGGGAGGGAGGGAAAGAGAGAGAGGGGGGAGGGAGGGAGAGCGAGAGAAAGAGAGAGAGAGAAAGAGAGGGAGGGAGGGAGGGAGGGAGGGGGAGAGAGAGAGAGAGAGAGAGAGAGAGAGAGAGAGAAAGAGAGAGAGAGAAGGAGAGAGAGGGAGGGAGGGAGAGAGGGAGGGAGGAAAGTGAGAGAGGGGGAGGGAAAGAGGGAGAGAGAGAGAAAGAGACAGAGAGAGGGAGGGAGGGAAAGAGAGAGAGGGGGGAGGGAGGGAGAGCGAGAGAAAGAGAGAGAGAGAAAGAGAGGGAGGGAGGGAGGGAGGGAGGGAGGGGGAGAGAGAGAGAGAGAGAGAGAGAGAGAGAGAGAGAGAGGGAGAGAGAGAGAGAGAGAGAGAGAACATAGAACTTATAGCATTCTGGTGATTGGTCTAAAATCACCCAGCCAGCTTTCATGTCTCAGGCAGATCTAGAATTCAAAGTCTCTTAGTTTCTAACCTGGCGCCTTAGCCAGTAGAATAAACTGGTCTGGTTGGATGAAAAGAGAGAAATCTAGCCCAATAAGGTACAACCTCAGGACAGTGAAACTGGCACAAGTACATGCCAGTTGCCAAGCATTTGAATATTGATCACGTGACCATGTGGATGCTGCAAGTTTGTAAGTGTGAAAGACGGTCACAAGTCATTTTTTTCAATGCCATTGTATGTTTTAATGGTCAGTAAATGAATGGTTAGGGACGCAGTAGCTCATTGGCTAAGAGGCTGAGCTTGTCAATGAGAAAGGTTCAAATCCCTAGCACTGCATAAAGGAGTGAGCTCCCGTTCCTTGTCCCAGCTTCTGCCAACCTAGCAGTTTGAAAGCATGTAAAAATGCAAGTAGAAAAATTGGAACCACCTTTGGTGGGAAAGGAACAGTGTTTCGTGCGTCTTCGGCGTTGAGTCATGCCGGCCACATGACCACGGAGTCGTCTTCGGACAGCGCTGGCTCTTTGGCTTTGAAACGGAGATGAGCACCGTCCCCTAGAGTCAGAAACGACTAGCACAGATGTGCGAGGGGAACCTTTACGTTGCAGTATGGATAGTGTAGTGTAGTAACCAAAATTGGTTGCGGTATTCCAGGTGTGGCCTTACTCAGGGATGGGTTGGAGCTTGTTTTACTGCTGGTTCGCTCAGGGACGCACTTGATGTGCGCTATGCGCCTATGGACAGAAGTAAAGCAATTGCTTCTGCGCATGAGCAAAGGCAAAAAACAAGATGGCAGCTTCTACAGCACCGCCGATAGAACCAGTTCAGGCACATGCACAGTCGAGTTACTACCTACTCGGTCTTGGAACCCACCTCTGGCATTACTAAGACTTTATAAAGTGGTTGTTTTCTTGGTAAGCTTATTGGGAAGGTAATCCAAGGCAGATTTGGGTATGATAACGGATAATATCTCTGTCCAGGGACATGCAGTCAGGGGAGGCAGAGCCTCACCGCTCTCATCATGAAAAAAAAAGGGAAAAGGCGCCTCAGGGAATGGGACTGCACGAGCCGCGGTCCCCTTCATGTTGACTCAGGAAGGCGGGGAATGGGACCACGTGTGCAGGACAGAGGGAGGTGCAGGAAGCTCCTCTAGCCTCAGCCTCCCTCCTGCACACGTGGTCCCATTCCCCGCCTTCTGTCGGGTTCTGACGCCAGAGCTCATGTTCCAAGGTGAATACGCATGCGCGAGTGGCTCCCTTCCTCACACTGAGCAACGGCAGGTTTACGGGAAGTTGCTCGCGAAAGCAGAAAGTCCGACAGACTTTTCAGACTGTCGGCTACCGTTTCCCTGCCAACTCACTCACGAAAGGACCCTGGAAACCAAGTTGTGGCCGGCGTCTTGTTAAGAATTCCCCGCCTTCCTGATGACGTCACCAGCCTCACCAGCCATAAACCTCACTGCACGTCACTGTCTCTGTCTAATCTCCAGGCCAGCTTTCCTTAGGAGGCGAGGGTGGAATAAATAAATAAATAAATATGGGGGGGGGGGGGGGGAATAAAGAATGAAACCGAAAAATAAAATACTGCATGCGATAACAAGGGAAGGGTGTTGGCCTATTAGGAAAGCAACTCCCGGAGGTGACAGCTTTATAACGCTAAGCTTAGCCTTATTTGCAGTAACTCATTTTATGTATAGCGTTTCATACTGGGGAAGCCAAAGGGCTAGATCTGCTCTTGATTTACTCCCACCCGTAAAGAGGGTGGGAGCCTCTAAGAAGCAGGGAATAAGTCTGCTGATTAGAACAGTAAATTAGGGCCAGACAGAAATGGGGTGGGGGGGTGGGGGGTGGGCAAATCAGGCCGATTTTCTGCAGGTCTGCATAAATATACTATTTGGCCGTGTTTCTTGGGTGCCCGATAAACAATGCTTTTCGAATCTGTTTTTTTTTTTAAATCCTATAATAAAAGCTTCCTTATCCCTTTTTTAAACCATCCTCTCTTCAGGGTGCGAGTGACGCCTCCTTTGGCCTCCAAACTTTCTGTTTGCAGTCCAAAACAAAGAGATTGCAATTTTTTTAAAAAATAAATAAATACAGTTTTTAAAATTACATCCTTCCTGTAAACAAAAAAAAAAAAAAAGGATTAAGACTTTGAAAATAAAGAAAAGGCGAGGTGCTTTTGTTTTGTTGTTTTCTCACGGGTGAGCGTGAGAAAATCCGGAAAGAGATCGAAGGTATAATGGTATTGGTATATCTAATGGAAAATTCATGGGCTTTTCTAGGTTTTGCTGAAGTATTATGGGAAGTTGGGTGGATTGAGAGGAAACAGAAGAGAATACTAAGTTTTTAAGAAACAATATTTGGCTTCTGGGTGTTAGGAAGTTAGCACCCACCGCTGTCCTAGGAAAATGAGATATTTTAGAAAATATTAAAAGGGCAGAATATTTCCCCTAAAAGGGAGGAAGAAACTCAGCCCCACCTCCCAACTTTGTCAATGGGCCATTAAGGCCAGAGCCAGTCTATTCTTCATAACAAAGATCTACCTCCTTCAGGCAGAGCCATAGTAGGAATTAGAAAAGAATAGAATAGAATAGAACAGAACAGAATAGAATAGAATAGATTGGAATAAGAGAATTGAAAGGGACCTTGGAGGTCTTCTAGCCCAACCCCTTGCCTAGGCAGCAAACGGTACACTACTTCAGACAAATGGTTATCCAACATCTTCTTAAAAATTTCCAGTATTGGAGCATTCACAACTTCTGGAGGCAAGTTGTTCCACTGATTCATTGTTCTAACTGTCAGGAAATATGTCCTCAGTTCTAAGTTGCTTCTCTCCTTGATTAGCTTCCATCCATTGCTTCTTGTTCTACCCTCAGGTGCTTTGGAGAATAGTTTGTCTCCCTCTTCTTTGGGGCAGCCCCTGAGATATTGGAACACTGCTATCATGTCTCCCCAATCCCTCTTTTCATTAAACTAGATATACCCAGTTCCTGCAACCGTTCTTCATATGTTTTAGTCTCCAGTCCCTTAATCATCTTTGTTGCCCTTCTCTGCACTCTCTCCAGAGTCTCCATATTTTTTTTACATCGTGGCGACCAGAACTGAATGCAGTATTCCAAGTGTGGCCTTACCAAGGCATTATAAAGTGGTATTAACACTTCACGTGATCTTGATTCTATCCCTCTGTTTATGTAGCCTAGAACTGTGTTGGCTTTTTTGGCAGCTGCTGCACACTGCTGGCTCATATTTAAACTCCTAGCAGTGGGCAGCGTTGGCTTACCATATTGCATTCTAGCCACTGTGCCAACATGGCAAGGAAGGAAGGAAGGAAGGAAGGAAGGAAGGAAGGAAGGAAGGAAGGAAGGAAGGAAGGAAGGAAGGAAGGAATAGCAATAGTACTTACTTATGTTCTGCTTCATAGTGCTTTTACACTCCATTCCTCCCTTATTTCCTTCTTTCCTTCCTTCCTTTTTCCTCCCTCCTTCCTTTCCTTCCTCCTTTCCTTCCTTCCTCTCCTCCCTCCCTCCCTTCCTCCCTCCCTTCTTTCCTTCCTCCCTCCCTTCCTCTATTCCTTCCTCCTTTCTTTCTTTTCTTTCTTCTTTTCTCCCTCTCCCTCTTCTTCCCTCCCCCTCCCTCTCTCCCTCCCCTCCCTCCCTCCCTCCCTCCCTCCCTCCTTTCTTTCTTTCTTTCTTTCTTTCTTTCTTTCTTCTCACAGGGACCTATTGTAACAATTTTTAGTGTCAGATGCTCACACTTCCAGCCTTTGACCTATAGTCAACAGCTTTGTGTTTGTTTCAAACAGACACATTTGAGTTGAGAAAACCTGGGTTCAAATTTGGACTCAGTGAGAAAAGCTGTTGGCTCCCTTACAGTGAGCAATGATCTGTTAACCTTATGAGTTCATTGGTCAATTACAGTGAAAACAATTATTTTCATGCCAGATCAGGCTATTTGTTCATCTACGCCAATATTACATCTTCCTTTAATTGCCGGTGCCTTTGTCTACTTTGAACTGTCAGAAATTGTTCCCACCATCTGCTAAAATCTTCAGAAGCCAACAGCCTTGTGTGTCCTAACAATATTTTTAGACACTCCCCAAATTGGTACACAAATCTGACATCAAAATATTTGGAGAATTTGACTTACAATCCATTTCCCAGATATCAGAATGGAGGAATCCATCTCAGAAAAGGTAAGTGTGTAGACCAAAATAGATTATTTTTTCTTTAATTGATTTTTGTAGATGGTCCTCAACCTACAACCGCAATTGAGCCCCAAATCTCTGTTGTTAAGTGAGACATTTGTTAGATATTTACAATACAATAGTAGAGTTGGAAGGGACCTTGGAGGTCTTCTAGTCCAACCCCCTGCCTAGGCAGGAAACCCTATACCGTTTCAGACAAATAGCTATCCAACATCTTCTTAAAGACTTCCAGTGTTGGGGCATTCACAACTTCTGGAGGCAACTTCTGTTCCACTGATTAATTGTTCTAACTGTCAGGAAATTTCTCCTCAGTTCTAAGTTGCTTCTCTCCTTGATTAGTTTCCACCCATTGCTTCTTGTTCTACCCTCAGGTGCCTTGGAGAATAGTTTGACTCCCTCTTCTTTGTGGCAACCCCTGAGATATTGGAACAATGCTATCATGTCTCCCCTAGTCCTTCTTTCTCTTAAGCTAAACATACCCAGTTCCTGCAACCGTTCTTCATATGTTTTAGTCTCCAGTCCCCTAATCATCTTTGTTGCTCTTCTCTGCACTCTTTCTAGAGTCTCCACATCTTTTTTACATCGTGGCGACCAGAACTGAATGCAGTATTCCAAGTGTGGCCTTACCAAGGCATTATAAAGTGGTATTAACACTTCACGTGATCTTGATTCTATCCCTCTGTTGATGTAGCCTAGGACTGTGTTGGCTTTTTTGGCAGCTGCTGCACACGGCTGGCTCATATTTAAATGGTTGTCCACTAGGACTCCAAGATCCCTCTCACAGTTACTACTATTGAGCAAGGTACCACCTATACTGTACCTGTGCATTCCGTTTTTCTTGCCTAAATGTAGAACCTTACATTTTTCACCATTTGTTAGATAGTGCCCAATGTTCAAGTTTGTCAAGATCCTTCTGTATCTTAAGCCTATCTTCTGGAGTGTTGGCTATTCCTGCCAGCTTGGTGTCATCTGCAAATCTGATGAGTTATCCCCTTGTCCAAATCATTGATGAAGATGTTGAAGTGTACTGGGCCTAAAACAGAGCCTTGGGGTACTCCATTGCATACTTCACTCCGTGTAGATGCAGTTTCGTTGAGGACTACACGTTGAGTGCGGTTGGTCAGCCAGTTACGAATCCATCTGGTGGTGATGCTGTCCAACCCACATTCTTCTGCTTTATCTAGTAGTAGGTTATGGTCTACTTCATCAAATGCCTTACAGAAGTCCAAGTAAATTATATTGACGGCATTCCTCTGGTCCACTAATTTTGTCACTTTGTCAAAGAACGCAATAAAATTAGTCTGGCATGATCTGTTTTTGACAAACCCATATTGGTTTTTGGTTAGTAGTTTGTTTACTTCTATGTGTTCACTGAGTCATTGCTTGATTATCTTTTCCAGAATCTTCCCTGGTATTGAGGTCAGGCTGATAGGTCTGTAGTTTCCTGGATGTATTTTTTTCCCATTTTTGAAGATGGGAACCACATCAGCTCTTTTCCAGTCCTCTGGTAGTTCCCCGGTGCTCCAGGATCTCTGAAAGATATAGTTCAGTGGTTCTGAGATCTCGTTTGCCAGTTCCTTCAGAGCCCTGGGGTAAAATCCATCCGGTCCTCATGATTTGAACTCGTCTAGAGTAGACAGGTGCTCACTTACCATTTTCTTCCCTATTTCAACTTGTGTTCCTAATCTGATTTTTGTGGTGCAGTTTTTCATAGGTTGGACTGTTTTATCCCTTTGTGTAAAGACAGATGCAAAAGAAATGAGTTAAATAGTTCTGCTTTCTCCCTGTTGCTTGTCACCTTCTTGCCACTTTCTCCCAACAATGGACCAATTGTTTCATTAACTCTTTTCTTGTTTTAACATATTAGAAGAAGCTTTCATGCCCAAAGCCCTTTCATTACATCATCACCCAGCAAGGCTCAACCAAGCTTTGGACTCAAAAAACAACCTACAGAGTTGCCCCTTCGTGGTCCCATGGGAGTCTGACAAGCAATCAGAATACAAGTTCAAATTCAAAAGCCCAGAGAGGGCATAAAACCCCGGCATTCTCAGCATCTCTCCCCTTTTTCTTCACCTAAGCTCTTCAAGGCATGTGATCTTGTTCATCAACAAACCTTCTTTCCAAGCTACTTCCACGAATCCAGTGTCTCCCCCCTCCCCTTGGAACTGAACTCAGATGGACATTTCTTCCAACATGGGAAAATAGAAAGCATGCAAAGGAACTTAGATCAACCCAGCATTGATTTTTAGTTAGGTATCAGTTGAAGTAGAAAGGAAAAGAACTTGAAAAAAAGAAGAGGACAAGAAACGAAGCAATGTTGTCATTTCGTATGTTGCAGGAATACGCGTTACGCGGTGCTAGGGATTCGAACCGCTGAACTGCCAACCTTCTGATCGACAAGCTCAGAATCTTAGCCACTGTGAGAATTAAACCTGGAATCCCCCAGTTTTCCATGTAAGATTATCTCCCATTCTTTTCACAGCTTCGATGTCGTCTCCAAGGCATTCTAAACCAGTTGACACCACAAATGTTGAAACTCCAAATTCTAAAATAGGATTCAATCCATGCTGTTTTATAAAATTTTCCCTTTTTTTCTCTTCATGCTTCCTCCCTGCTGATCTAACAACTGACATTAAAGTGGGCTATTTACATAAAGGATAATAAATGGAATATTGTGCAATCCTTCAGGGAAAATAAAATACAGGTTAACAGAGTTGGACGGGACCTTATAGGTCATCTCATCTAACCCCCCTCCCCCACTCAAGCAGGAAACCCTACACCACTTCTGACAAATAGCAGCCCAATCTCTTATTGAAAGCCTCAAGCGATGAAGCCTCCACAACTTCTGAAGGCAAGCTTCTCCAGTGGTTGATTGTTCTCACTGTCAGAAAGTTCCTCCTTATTTTCAGGTTGAATCTCTCCTTGATCAGTTTCCATCCATTATTTCTTGTCTGGCCTTCAGGTGCTTTTGAGAATAGCTTGACCCCCTCCTCTCTGTGGCAGTCCCTCAAATATTGGAAGACTGCTATCATGTCTCTCCTGGTCCTTCTCTTCACTAGACTAGCCATGTCCGGTTCCTGCAACCGTTCTTCATATGTTTTAGCCTCCAATCCCCTCATCATCCCGGTTGCTCTTCTCTGCACTCTTTCTAGAGTCTCAGCATCTTTTATAATACTGTGGTGACCAAAACTGGATGGAGTTTTCTAGGTGTGGCCTTAGTTCAGCATTTGCTGATTTCTGACCTATTTTCTAGCCATGCATAAAAGCTGTAATGAATCGCCTCCACCCTGCTTAGAGAGCTGATTTCCCCCCGCTACTCTAGAATATGTTGCAATGTTGTTCCTTTTGTCAATATTTCATCCAAAGGGAGCCTAACCATCTGCGAGGAAACACAACCATCCTTTTGTGGCAAGCCGAATGCCCTGGATGGAGGGATAAGTAGCTATTTTATTTTCTCTTGACCATAACTATGATAGAAGGGAGCTCTTTGTCTGAATGAAATCCGCGCTTGAATGAATCACCTCCAAAATTTCAGAGCGGAAAGCGGGAAGTACGCTTCTGTTATTTTATCAGATTCCAATTCCCAGGTGAAACATTGCAATTCTTCCTTTATCCTGTGGGTTGATATTTCTCTCTGACTCTCACTCTTTTGCTCTCTTTCTTCATCTGTCCATCTCTCTATCTGTCCATCTGCTGCCCATCTGCCTGCCTGCCTGCCTCTCTTTCTTTCTCGTCTGTCTGTCTGTCTGTCTGTCTGTCTGTCTGTCTGTCTGTCTGTCTGTCTATCTATCTATCTATCTATCTATCTATCTATCTATCTATCTATCTATCTATCTATCTATCTATCTATCCTTCTGCCTATATCTATATCTATCTATCTATCTATCTATCTATCTATCTATCTATCTATCTATCTATCTATCTATCTATCTATCTATCATCTATCTATCTATCTCTATCTCTATCTCTATCTCTTTATCACTTTCTTTCATCTATTTGTCTGTGTGCCTGTCTACACATCCACCCACCTATCCATCCATCTATCCATCATCTATCTACCTCTCTCACTCTCACTCTTTCACTCTCTTTCTTCATCTTTCTTCATCTCGCCATCTGTCTATCTGTCCATCTTCTGCCCAATTGCCTGCTTGCCTGCTTCTCTTTCTCTCTTGACTGTCTGTCTGTCTGACTGTCTGACTGTCTGACTGTCTGTCTGTCTGTCTGTCTGTCTGTCTGTCTGTCTGTCTGTCTATCTATCTATCTATCTATCTATCTATCTATCTATCTATCTATCTATCATCTATCTATCTATCTATCTATCTATCTATCTATCTATCTATCTATCATCTATCTATCATCTATCTATCTATCATCTATCTATCATCTATCTATCTATCTATCTATCTATCTATCTATCTATCTATCTATCTATCATCTATCTATCATCTATCTATCTATCTATCTATCTATCTATCTATCTATCTATCTATCATCTATCTATCTATCTATCTATCTATCTATCTATCTATCTATCTATCTTTCTATATCTATCTATCTATCTATCTATCTATCTATCTATCTATCTTTCTATATCTATCTATCTATCTATCTATCTATCTATCTATCTATCTATCTATCTATCTATCTATCTATATCTCTTTATCACTTTCTTTCATCTATCTGTCTGTGTGCCTGTCTACCCACCCATCCACCCACCCACCCATCCATCTATCCATCCTCTATCTACCTCTCTCATTCTCACTCTTTCACTCTCTTTCTTCATCTTTCTTCATCTCGCCATTTGTCTATCTGTCCATCTTCTGCCCAATTGCCTGCCTGCCTGCCTCTCTTTCTCTCTTGACTGTCTGTCTAATGTATCTATCTATCTATTTACCGTGTTTCCCCGCAAATAAGACAGGGTCTTATTTTCTTTTGCCCCACGAAATATGGCCTTGGGCTTATTATAGGGGAGGGCTTATTATTTTCTGGGGCAGGTGAGAAGTGAGGTGCGCCTTTTACCTTTTCAGCTCCATCACATCCCTCACCATTGTGCTCAGGGAAGCGGCTGGTAAAAAAATACACCCTTCTTGCCAGTTCAATCGAACTTCTTGAAATCACGAGAAGGGATTTTTTTTACCAGAGGCTTTCCTGAACACATTGGCGAGGAACATGATGGAGCTGGGAAGGTAAGAGGCGCGCCTCGCGGCCCAACACCATCCACCTTGCCCCAATGGTAAAGGCAGCCTGCCTGGTTCCCTTCCCCACCGTCCCTTTAGTGAGGGGTGGCAGGTGGGGGGGAGGAGAAGCGAGGCGTGCCTCTTACCTTTCCAGCTCCGTTGCGTTCCTCGCCCTTTCACCCATTGAATCCCCTTGTAAAAAAAACTCAAAAGGAAAAGGGAAAGTGCATTGTTTCAAAAACTCAGTCCTCCAGCCTCCAAGTGGCAGTATTGCTTCCCACTCTCTAATGTTATTTCAAACTTAAAAGAAACAGAGTTCTTAAATGCAATTAATAGCAAGAAATAAAAGTCCTTGTTGAAATAAAGAAGAAGACTTTAATCCATAGATTTTAAAAAAAGAAGAAGAAAAAATGATCAGTTCTCTTTTAAAAAAGAAAGTTGCGAGCACTTCAATCCACAAAGTAGAATTACAAAGAAAAAGAAACACACTATCCAAAGCAATCCAATATAGGTTAATTTCGCCGCTTGTTTTCTTCTGCTTTTGGATTTAATTTAACTTTAAAAAAAAATTTGGGCAGTCTTTTCCAAAACAGTAAAGTTTCTTCACCAGATGGACACCTTTTCTCTTTCTGCTTCCTTTCTGTTCTGGAGCCATCCCAACTTCATCAGCTTGGGGCTGGACTTTTTGTCGCCGGCTTGAAGAACTTATCTTGGATTGATCAGGGACTTTGTGGTGTCCCTGAGATCAGCAACACGTTCCTGTTCACCATCTCTAAGGGATGGTTTAGGTCCAATTGGACCATCCAGCAGCAAAAGTATCGGCAGCGGTCTCAGGGCTTCGAGACCGCACATCCGTATCATCACGACATTGGCTCCTCCAAGTGTGCAAGTCTTAAAGCTGTTAAGTTACAAGACCTTTGCACCCCTAACCCTTTAGAAAAAAAAACAGGGGTGTTCAAACTTGACAGCTTTAAGACTTGTGGACTTCAACTCCCAGAATTCCTCCTCTCGCTCTTCATCTTGATGATGTGCAGACGGGCGGGGTGGAGGGAGCTGGAACCGGTTCTAAATGGCACTGTAGATTTGTGGAACCTCTTCTATAGAAGAGGTTAGAACTGGCAGGAACCCACCTCTACCTACCTACCTACCTACCTACCTACCTACCTACCTACCTACCTACCTACCTACCTATCTATCTATCTATCTATCTATCTATCTATCTATCTATCTATCTATCTATCTATCTCTTTATCACTAACTATCATCTGTCTGTCTGTCTGTGTGTCTGACTACCCACCACCCACCCACCCATCATCTCTCTACCTCTCTAACCCCCTCCCCCCTTATCTGGTTGGCTATTTTTTACAGCTCTGAATCATGTGTCACCTTCATAGAGAGATTCTGGCCTGAATACAATAAAACATTGAAATATAAAACATAAAAACATTAAATTGTTAGGGTTTCAATTTTAGAAATAAAAAAAAATTAAGGCGGCAAGTATCATTAAACCCTACTAGAAATTATATTTTTAATTGCTGCAAATTCTTCAATGACTCTTATACTGTTTCATTCTGCCCTGTATGCCCCCCCCTCTTACTCACAACACACAAAGAGACAAAACCTTCTACTGCTTTCATCAACAAAGCAAAACGAAACAAGTCAACTCCAGGGCATAGTCACCACTCCCTCATTAAAGTGGTAGAAAGCAGGGTGAAGATGGCATAAAACATTAAAAATAATGAGAACTCTAAAATGCATACAGGGGATTCTTGATTTACAGCCTGAAAATCACAGTGATAAGTTCTGATGGTCGTAAAGGTAACCAGACACAATAACTTTGTTATTCTCCTTTTCTGATATTATCCAACCAGGTTGTGGACACCATCTGGACTTTTTTTGACTTATACCTGTTGAGCACCCTTGCTAGGGGTGTGGTTAGATTCTGAGATAGGGATTGGGAGCTTGTGAAATTCGCCTCTTCTTTTTCCTTTTAATGTAATGTTATAAAACCCGACAATGCAATGTGAGAGGGCCCTTGGAGACCTAATGGAGGATCATTTGAATATGAGCCAGCCCTGTGCGGCAGCAGCCCAAAAAGCTAATGGAACCCTGGGTTGTATAAACAGAGGCATAGCTTCCAGATCAATACAATACAATAGCAGAGTTGGAAGGGACCTTGGAGGTCTTCTAGTCCAACCCCCTGCCTAGGCAGGAAACCCTGCACCACTTCAGACAAATGGTTATTCAATCTCGTCTTTAAAAATTCCAGTTTCAGAGCATTTACAACTTCTGGAGACAAGCTGTTCCACTGATTAATTGTTCTAACTGTCAGGAAGTTTCTCCTCGGTTCTAAGTTGCTTCTCTCCTTGGTTAGTTTCCACCCATTGCTTCTTGTTCTGTCCTCAGGTGCCTTGGAGAATAGCTTGACTCCCTCTTCTTTGTGGCAACCCCTGAGATATTGGAACACTGCTATCATGTCTCCCCTAGTCCTTCTTTCTCTTAGATCACGTGAAGGATTAGTGCTGCTTTAGAAAACCTTAGTAAGGCCACCCCTGGAATAACTGCAGCCAATTTTGGTCACCATACTACAAGAAAAGATGTTGAGACTTTGGAAAAAGTTTAGAGAAGAGCAACTAAGATGATCAAAGGCTTGGAGACTAAAAGATAGGAAGAACTGGCTGCAGGATTTGTTCTTGGCTAGTCTAAAGGAAAGAAGGATTAGAGGTGATATGGTAGCAGTGTTCCAGTATTTGAGAGGCTGCCACAAAGAAGAAGGAGTCAAATTATTCTCCAAAGCACCGGAAGGCAGGACAAGAAACAATGGATGGAAACTAATCAAGGAGAGAAGCGACCTGGAGTTAAGGAGAAACTTTCTAACAGTGAGGACAATTAACCAGTGGAACAGCTTGGCTCCAGAAATTGTGGGTGCTCCCTCACTGGAGGTTTTTAAGAAGAGATTAGACAATCACTTGTCTGGAATGGTATAAGGTCTCCTGCTTGATCAGGGGGCTGGACTAGAAGACCTCCAAGGTCCCTTCCAGCTCTATTGTGTTCTATTCAATAATATTTCTATAACACAATTAAAAAGTATTCACATTCAGGGATTTAAAAAGCTCAAAGTATCGGAAGCAAAAGGAGAAAAGTAAAAAAAAAATCTATCTGCATGAATTGCCATTTAGGATGTCAGCGTTACAAAGAATAACATCATTTTATTTTAATTTTTCTTCACCTCAAGTAGAATAGGGGGGAAAAGAAAAGGACCACTGCAACTCACATCCAAGTATTAGTTATTAGATAATAGTTTCAATTAGCTTCATTTTCAAATCATAAACATACTTAGCATTTCTTAAAACCTGAAGCCATTGATTTTGTAGTATAGAACACTCCAATTATCTTAATTGGAGAGAATTGTATATGATTCAGGAGAGCGGAAAGGTGGTTTTAAAGAAATCAATTGCTGGTAATATTTCATGGTTGCTGGATCTTTAGAGACTATATTGCAAGCCGATAAACTGTTAATTCCAACTCCAACAATTGAGAAGTCCATGAAATAAACTGCTTTGTAAGGTTGGTGATTTGCTAGGGACCAAAACAAAGGAGAAACTTAGGTTAATAATGAGTCTAGAAAGGTTCACACGTGCACCTATGCATGGATTTGAAGAATTTGTAAGCTGCCCTCTTCGGATGATAGTGAAATCTTAACATTGCAAAATAATTTAATGTGGAGCACTCATGATTTAATCACCACGATTGCTCTGTACAGGGAAGTCCTTGATTTATGACCACATCATGAGCTCAGTGGCTAAGCAAGACAGTTGTTAAGTGAGTTTTGCCCCATTTTATGACCTTTCTTGCTGCAGCTGTTAAGTGAATCACTGCAGAGCACATCTTTCTCCTTTTGTCCTGGCCACTTTTTACAGAGGCATGATTGAGAGTGTTTTAATAAACCACATCCCTGTTTGGTATGTGGCAGCAGTGCCTCAGACAGAAAGTCCCTACAGAGAGTGGTGAGGACAGTGGAGAAGATTATAGGAAGTTCGCTTCCCGTTATTCAGGCTGTTGCTTATAAGCAATATGTGCTTAGAGCTCAAAGCATTGTTAGAGATCCCACACACCCACTCCATGGTCTGTTACTGTGGTTCCTTTCTGGGAGGAGGTTTCAAAGTATTCAAAGACTTCCAGATTCTGTCACAGCTTTGGTCCCTATGCCATCCGTCTGCTAAACTTGCAAGATTAGTTTTTCTCACCATGTACATGTATACATCTAAACTAGACTGTGTTGTTTCTCTGTGTCATATAATATACAGTATGTGGGTATATGCATACTTTTGTATTTATTTATTTATCTATTTTGTCATGTTCATGTAGTACCATGATGGTGAACCTATGCCACAGGTGGCATACGGAGCCATTTATCAGGGCATGCGAGGCCCTCCCTCCATGTAGATACAGTTCAGTGGTGGGTTTCAAAATTTTTAAGAACCTCTTCTGTAGGTGTGGCCTGCTTTGTGGGAGTGGCTTGCCGGCCATGTGACTGGGTGGGAGTGACTCGCCAGCCATGTGACCGGGTGGGAGTGGCTTGGCAGTCATGTGACTGGGTGGGCGTGGCTAACTTGTAAAACGTGGTGAAACTCACTTAACAACACTCTTGCTTAGCAACCAAAATGTTGGCTCAGAAACTCTGGCATTTGAAGCACACAAGTCTTAAAGCTGTCAAGTTACAAGACCCTTGCACCCCTAACGCTTTAGAAAAAAAACCCCAGGGGTGTTCAAACTTGACAGCTTTAAGACTTGTGGACTTCAACTCCCAGAATTCCTCCTCCAGTCATGTTGGCTCAGGAACTCTGGCATTTGAAGTGCGCAAGTCTTAAAGCTGTCAAGTTACAAGACCCTTGCACCCTTAACCCTTTAGAAAAAAACCCAGGGGTGCTCAAATGTGACAGCTTTAAGACTTTAAGGTTTAGATAGGACTCTTAGAAGCGGGCGGTGCAATTGGTGAGCCAGCCAATCAGTGAGCAGCGGGCGGGGCAAGCGTGGTGCAGACGGGTGAGGGGGAGGAAGCTGGAACCGGTTCTAAACGGCATGGTAGATTTGTGGAACCTCTTCTATAGAAGAGGTTAGAACTGGCCGGAACCCACCCCGATACAGTTCCCTTGAGGATTGATAGTCCAGTCTCACTGGAAAACCACTTAATTGAAAATTACACTACGTTGGGAGATTAAAATCCATTTTCCTCCTTTAATATTATGACATACATTTCTTTTTCCTTCTTCTTTTCCTCTTTTGCAGTCTCAAGCTGAGAGTCTTTGATCAACATCGCCACAATCTTTTGCCAAAGGAGAACGTAAGTAATTTTAAACGTTCTCCTCCCACCAAGCCCCTTTCAGATGGCTAAGTGCTAGTCACTCCATCAAATTTCATAAGCTAAGGAAAAATCCTTCTGCAGCTTGCGATATTTGGAAAGAGACCTTGGCAGAACACGAAGGGGGATGGGAACCGTGTAGTAGAAAATGCCACTTAATCTCTATTGATCTAAAAAGTGCTTTATGTGGTTAAGGGTTCACTATATTGCTGTTGTCATGTGCTTGTCTCTGGAGAAATAGAACAAGGTCATTTTGATAAGCAGTAGCCTTTAAAATCATAATGGTGCCTCTCAAAGATCAGTAGGTAAGCTGGACAATAAGGAGCCCTGTCGTTTGACCTCCCTCCCACCTGTTTTCTCCTGCCAATTTCCAGGTGGGTTCCCCCAGCAACTGCTTGTGGCCTTTGTTGTTCCTTCTGAATGCCAGGCGTTGCCTCCCGTTGTGTAGACGAAAGAAAGAGTGCACAATGCGAACTCATGCATGACCTCCCCAAAGCAGCAAAAATCTTGCAACACTCTATATCACGGATAAAGCAACCTTGGGATAGATGGGGAGCTGGTAGGGAGGACACCTAGGCAATGGAGAGAGTATATCATAGGTCACAACATACTAACCAGGAGTAGGAAGGTCTCGGCTATAGAGATAGGGTAACCATTGTGGGGTCTGGACCATTACAAAATATAGAACAATATGATTCCTGCAGTCCATTTGCTCTACCATCATATATCTACCCAGCTTTGATCTGTCTGTCTCATCACTATTTTAGCTGTCTACCTTCTCTCTCTATCTCTGTCTGTCCGTCCATCCATCCATCCATCCATCCATCCATCCATCCATCCATCCAACATTCTATCTATCTAAATATGATCTATATATATCTTTCTCTATCTCTCTATGGATCTTTATATTTATCTCCTCTCTATCTTTTTTCTCTCCCTCTCTGTGTGTCTTTCTATCTATCTATCTAATCCATCTATCTAATCTATCTATCTATCTATCTATCTATCTATCTATCTATCTATCTATCTATCTATCTATCTATCTATCTATCTATCCTCTCCCCACCATCTCTATGCATCTGTATCTCCCTCTGCATCATCTCTCTCCCTCTTCCCCCTCTTTCTCTATCTATCCATCTTTTCTCTCATATGTAAACCACACACTGTCAAGCAACTCACCAGCTGGGAATTATCCACCAATTTATTATTCATTTTTAAAGAATGCTGGAGGGATCTAGGTAGGGCCCAGAAGGATTCTTATGAATTAAATCTGATGCTGCAAATGGGTATCTTTGCTCCATTGCATGCTGTCCTCCATTACTTTAGTGGTAATTAAACAAATTAGGTGGGAAAATAAAGTCAGGAGGCAACAGGGAAATCACAGATACCAAGGGAGAGATTTGCAAGCACATTCACATACCTAGTAGGCCACATTTTGAGCGAGGGAAGAGCAACAGAATTTTCATTTATTTACATATCTTTTTGCTTAAAAATATTTTTATAAAGCCCTGGATTTGGCAATTGGCCAAGGTGTGATTTTGAATAGAGTAGTTTGTTTTTTTTCACCTTAAAATTGGATTCACCTCCAAAGTGAATGGTTTGGGCATTCATGGTGCGATAGGATGACAGTATATTTAAATGTCGTATCTGGTAGAAACCAGAGAAAGCGAAAATGATGTGGCATAGAGTCGGGGGTGAGCTGCTATGGGTTTGCCCAGGTTCAGGAGAACACGTAGCTAACATTATGGCTGGTTTGGAGAACGTCCAGATCCCACCCCAGCTGTCCCTGCCCACCCCACCCCACCCCTCCCAGGAGTCTGGCAGCCCATTTTGGATGCAAGGTAAGCGCAGGGCCCATGGGGAGGCTCGGGGAGGGGGAAAGTTCTGGAAGGTTGGAAACGGGCCCGTTCCAGGCCTCCGGAGGCTGAGGGAGGCAGTTTTCGCCCTCCCAGAGGCTCAAGAAAAGCCTCTGGAGCCTGGGGAAAGTGAAAACTCCCTCCCTCTTCATGGTGCAGAAGGCTGACTAGGCCACACCCATCATGGCCACGCCCACCCAGCAACCAGGCAGATAACCTGTTGCTGAAATTTTTGAAGCCCACCCCTGCATAAAGTATGATATTGTGACTTAGACTAAGGGTCTCCAACAACTGGCACTGAGTTGTGTCATGCCAGAAACCAGTATTGGAAGCCACCTCACCCCCTCCTAGAAGAATGAAATATTTTGAGAAATATTTTTTAAAAGGCAGAATATTATCTTTCGCTAAAAGAGAAACATGCTCCTGGAGACAGAAAGCACGAATCAGCTGAGCTAATAAATAAGGGAATATAGGACAGGGAACGGCAGGGGCAGGAGGGCGAGGCCAGCCAGAGGTGGTATTTGCACGTGATCTTGATTCTATTCCTCTATTAATGCAGCCTAGCATTGCATTGACTTTTTGGACTTTTGGGGGATCATTTTAAGTGATTGTCCACTAGGACTCCAAGATCCCTGTCACAGTTACCAGCATTAGGCCAAGTTTCACCTAGTCCAGTGATGGTGAAAGGAAGCTCACCCAGAAATGGTGCATGTGCTATCGTCAGGGCAATGCTCCAGAAAAGCTGAACTTCTGGATTCTAGCGTGCCTGCACACCCAAAAATCAGCTAGCTGGAGTGCATGCGCACACCAGTTTTCGGCACTGCCATGTGTGTGAAGGACAGCTAACCGTCGTGTGTGCATGCGTGCCAGAAATGCAGAAGACAAACAGGCAGGGCTGTGCATGCTGGGAGACATGGCTTCATGTGCCACTTTGGGTACGTATGCCATAGGTTCTCCATCACGGACCCAGTCTGTATCTATAGAGTTGGTTTTTCTTGCCTAAGTGTAAAATCTGACTTTTATCTACATTGAATTTCATTTAGTTAGATAGATCCAGAGGTGGTATTAAGCTGGTTGAGACTAGTTCGCCTGCACCTGTAGTGGAAATTGTGGGTGGCCGCCCACCCATTTGCCCTGGCTCTATGCTGTCCTATTTCAGCACTTTTTCAAGCCACATGCACAATCAAAGTGCATGCATGGAAGGCCAAGCGCATGCGTGGACGGGGCATGTTCAAAGCTAGCACGCATGCTCTCATTTGTCAACCTGTGAGGAAAGTAAGTGAATACTGCTCCTGGATAGGGCCCAGCATATTCAAGTCTGTCGAGATCACTCTGGATCTTGAACTCATCTTCTGGGGTATTGGCTGTATACCTGCCAACTTAGTGTCAAGAAAACAACATGCTTATGTCCACACGATCAACAGGAATGAAGCTGTCCTCAAAACAGATATTCCCTTTGACAACATAGATAAGGAAATTCAAGGAGGTTGTAACAAATTCCAGCTGGGAGCCCTAGCAGAAAATACCTGGTTTTGTCTTGCCAGAAAGCGTTCTCTCGTCTTCGGCCATTCTGCCAAAGGTTTTGAGACACAGCCAGATGATGAAAGGATCTACTTTGATCCTCTCGTGTGGCAAAGGGTCATCCTGATCCCCAACATCAGACGTTCATGCGTTTTTCGACTCTACTTTCCTTTCATGCCCAGTTGTTTCTTTTCCAGAGTAAACAGAGAACATGAAATAGATACATTAAGTTAATTATACCCTTAAGTTAGAAAATAACTGAATAGGAAAATAACAGAACAGAATAGCAGAGTTGAAAGGGACTTTGAAGGTCTTGTAGACCAATACCCTACTCAAGCAGGAAATCCTACATCCAGGGGTGGGATCCAACCAGTTCGGGGGAACTGGATGCTATTTTTATATCGGGTTTGCCGAACTGGTAGTTGAAAAGACTGACTGGCTCCGCCCCTCCCAGGAGTCTCCATACGGCCCATTTTGGATGCCAGGTAAGTGCAGGGCCTGTACGAGGCTCCCGGAGGGTGAAAAACGTACCTCTTGGAAGTTTCAGAAGTCTGGAAATGGGCCCGTTTCCAGCCTCCACAAGGGCTCCAGAGCCCGTTTTCGTCCTCCTCGAGGCTCAAGGAAAACCTCTGAAGCCTAAGGAGGGTGAAAATGCCCCTCCTCCCACCATGGTGCAGGAGGCTCAGTAGGCCATGCCCACCATGGCCACGCCCACCCAGCAACTGGGCAGATAACCAGTTGCTAAAAAATTTCAATCCCACCCCTGCCTATAGCATTCCAGACAAATGGTTTCCGATCCATAATAGTCTCCCTCATCCCAATAAAAATTCCAGCTCATGAAATGAGCATTAAAATATGCACCGTGCCACTTATCACTTATTTAAATGTAGATTGAGTCCAATCCCCTGCCTAGGCAGGAAACCCTACACCACTTCAAACAAATGGTTATCCAACATCTTCTTAAAAGCTTCCAGTGTTGGGGCATTCACAACTTCTGGAGGCAGGTTGTTCCACTGATTGATTGTTCTAACTGTCAGGAAATTTCTCCTCAGCTCTAAGTTGCTTCTCTCCTTGATTAGTTTCCACCCATTGCTTCTTGTACTGCTTCCAGGCGCTTTGGAGAATAGCTTGACTCCCTCTTCTTTGTGGCAGCCCCTGATATTGGAACAGTTCTATCATATCACTCCTTGTCCTATTCCCCACAGCTGACTGGGGAATTCTGGGAGTTGAAGTCTATGTCAGGCCTGCAGTCATATTCCTTTTAGGATCTTTGGCCTACCACACTCTCTTGGGAGGAGGAATAGGAAGGAGTAGAATTGTAGAATGTGTTTGTTAGATCGGGTAATGGAAATGCACACAAGGCTAAAGGCAACAACAACTCTTTATTAAAGTACAAGTGAGAACAATCCAGCGAAGCTTGAGTCTGACAGCAGCCCTTTTATACGGAGCTGTCAGACCCTTCGACCAATAGGATTAAACCTCTGTTCCCACCGGAACAGAGGACCTTGGTGGAAACCACTGTAGTTGACACCAGTATCTAACAGTGTTGTTGTCAAAATAAAATATTCCTTTCTAGAAGCCCAAGGTCATCCTTTGTCTTTGCATCTCTGCATCTGACCGGAGGTGGATGGGTGGAAATGCCAGCGTGGCAGAGGAAGATTGGAGCATGTGATGGACTTGTGGGTGTGCGGGCAAGGTCTTGAACTTTCAACTGGGTGGGAAACCCCGGAAGCTTTCAGATTCAGGTTTCCACAGATGTACCAACATGTCTCCCTTATTAAATTG
This sequence comes from Natrix natrix natrix, assembly GCA_029891615.1. Taxonomy (NCBI): domain Eukaryota; kingdom Metazoa; phylum Chordata; class Lepidosauria; order Squamata; family Natricidae; genus Natrix; species Natrix natrix. The sequence goes on from JAKRSK010006657.1 coordinate 5,119,794, forward strand.
GAACTTTGATGAAAGCTATGCCTTGAACTCTGATTTAATTCTGGATGATATTTGGAACGCTGACGTCTACCAATCTTTAAGCTACCAAGGTTGAGAAACATTTCTCTATGGAATTTCTATTTTGATTACACTGCCTGAACGGAGATAGAAAAAAAAAATGCTCTATTTCCAGTTTGAGTTCTTGTCTCACAATTTTTGTGAGAGCTTCATTTTCTACTATTTACATTTTAATTAAGGGAAGGCAAACTTTTTTCCAGGCTGAGGATTACCCTTAGCTCTGGAAATTGAAATCGGAATTAGAATTAAGGTAAATTAAAATCAGCAGTGAAGATTGATTCCTAAACATTAATTATTCTTCTCTTCCATCCCATCAAAATTACCATTTTTATGCTTGGTGGGGAAATGTTTGGATAGGGGGGACAGATAGCCCCAGCTGAGCATGCCATTGCATTCTAGGGACAGTCCTTGTTTTAAAACAGTTTATTTAGTGACCATTCAAAGTCACAATGCCACTGTAGAAAAGGGACTTATGACGGTTCCACACACTTACGACCATTGCAGCATCACCATAGTTCCATGATCCAAATTCAGACACTTGGCAACTGCCTCGTACTTATGATGGTAGCAATGTCCCTGGTCACCTGGTGATCCTCCTTTTACGACCTTCTGAAAAATCAAATCAATGGGGAAGCCCGATTCAATTAGCCTGTTACCAACCTAACAACTTAGTCTTCGAATATGCTCTTCTCATCTGAGTGAGACTTAGACTGAGTGATGACTTAGACTCATCTGTCAGTTTGAATGTACACCAATCGACATACATTAAAATGAAATTTCATTGCATTCAGCTCTCCGAGGGTCACCACCTCCAATACATAGCGTATTTTTTGGAACATAAGACACACCGGCGTATAAGATGCACCAAGATTTCGAAGAGCTAAGTAAGGAAAAAAAATGTTTTTGTCCTCCCTGGTTCCCAAGAGCACTCCGCAGGCTTCAGTGGGGATGTGGGGGGGGGAGGCAAAAATGCCACCATTTTTCACTGAAATGGGGGCATTTTCCCTTCCCCCAGCCCTGCTGAAGCCTGCAGAGTGTTTCTGGGGGGTGGGGGAAGGCAAAAGCACCCGTGTTTTGTGGAAAAACAATACAATACAATAGTAGAGTTGGAAGGGACCTTGGAGGTCTTCTAGTCCAACCTCCTGCCTAGGCAGGAAACCCTATACCGTTTCAGACAAATGGCTATCCAACATCTTCTTAAAGACTTCCAGTGTTGGGGCATTCACAACTTCTGGAGGCAACTTCTGTTCCACTGATTCATTGTTCTAACTGTCAGGAAGTTTCTCCTCAGTTCTAAGTTGCTTCTCTCCTTGATTAGTTTCCACCCATTGCTTCTTGTTCTACCCTCAGGTGCCTTGGAGAATAGCTTGACTCCCTCTTCTTTGTGGCAACCCCTGAGATATTGGAACACTGCTATCATGTCTCCCCTGGTCCTTCTTTCTCTTAAGCTAGACATAGCCAGTTCCTGCAACCGTTCTTCATATGTTTTAGTCTCCAGTCCCCTCATCATCTTTGTTGCTCTTCTCTGCACTCTTTCTAGAGTCTCCACATCTTTTCTACATCTTGGCAACCAAAACTGGATGCAGTATTCCAAGTGTGGCCTTACCAAGGCATTATAAAGTGGTATTAACACTTCACGTGATCTAGATTCTATCCCTCTGTTGATGCAGCCTAGAACAACCTGTTTAAGTTTTGCAATATGTTTTTTTTAATGCTGTATGCTGCCCTGAGTCCTTTGGGAGAAGGGCGGCATAGAAATCCAATAAAACAAACAAGCAAACAAACAAAATGGGAGCACTTTTCCCTTCCTCCAGTCCTGCTGAAGCCACCCCTATTTTTGCAAAAAATGGCCCATTTTCCACCCATTTCCCACAAAAATGGGATGCAGGGGCAGGGCTTCAGGAGGCCAAAAATGGCTGCATTCAATATATAAGACGCACCAACATTTCCATGCTCTCTTAGGGGGGGGAAGATGCGTCTTATACTTATACCAGTGATGGCGAACCTTTTTGGCTTCAAGTGCCGAAAAGATCATGCAGAAACGCCACGCTCATCAGGGCCACACTCCAGAAAAGCCGAACTTCCCAGTTCTAGCGTGCATGGACACCTGTTGACCAGCTGAATGGCGGGTATTTTCAGCACTGCCCCGTGCGTGAAGGGTTGGTGCTTTGGAAAAGCCGAACTTCCAAGTTCTGGCACGCATACGCACCTGACAATCAGCTGGCTGACATGCATGTGCACCCCAATTTTTGTCACTGCCGTGTGCGCAAAGGACAGCTGATCGGCATGTGTGCCAAAAACACGAAAGACAAACAGACGAGGCCGTGCGTGCTGGGCAACATGGCTTCGTGTGCCACTTTGGGCAAGCTTGCCATAGGTTCGCCATCACGGACCGAAAGTCACCCAGTCGGCTTTCATGCCTAAGGAAGGACTGGAATTCACCATCTCCCACTTTCAAGCCTGGTGCCTCAACCACTAGACCAAACATGCAAAAATATAATCGTCTCAATCTACATTTAAATAAGCGGTAAGCAGCGCCGTGCATATTTTTATGCTCATTTCATGAGCTGGAATTTTTATTGGGATGAGGTAGACTATTATGGATCTTAACAGTCAACAGGAAGAATTGGGGCTGATTGAAAGACTGCAGACACTGGCGTGGGAAATGAACTGCTTAAATGTTATTTTTATTTTCATGCTTCTTAGCTGCAAATGATATGGTCTAGCAAATGGGTACTATTCAGCTCCCTTCCAGGGTTGATTCTTTTGGTTATATATCTCTTCCCCCCCCCCCCCCCGCTCTGTTATTTTATTTCTTTAAAATGTTTGTGTTAAACCTCCTGCTTTTAAAAGACTTTTATTTGTGTAGGGATGCAAAACCAAGGGAAATAATTTTTTTTATTGGTTGTAGTAAACGGAGGGAGATGAGGGGCTCACAGTTGAATTGTTCCACATACCGTGAGCTTAATCCAATTCAAGTTCTCTGTGCATTTGCAAATGAAGAAATCAGATTTAGAGCTGCACATCAGAACATCAGTTCACTCTGTACCCCTCAGAAGGCAGGCATTAAGGTGCGTAGTTTTTGTGATAATAATTAAAGTGGCTACAGTGTGTAGTTTCCTTGGGGAAACCAAACTAAATAGCACCGGATCTGTTAGTACTTGGAAATTTGAATGGTTTATGCATAAGCATGTTCTACTACAGCAGGGGTGTCCAAACTTGGGAACTTTAAGACTTGTGGACTTCAACTCCCAGAATTCCCCAGCTGGCTGGGGAATTCTGGGAGTTGAAGTCCACAAGTCTTAAAGTTCCCAAGTTTGGACACCCCTGTACTACAGTGACGCCCAACCCTTTTCTCATTGTGTGCCCAAAGCAGGGGGAGCACAGGGGGGTCATGTGTGGGCGTGCCCAGACCCATAATTCTATGTGTGCATGACCCTGCCCTCCCCTCTTCCCGCTTTTGACATGCAATGGACCCCTTTTTCGCCCTCCCCAGGCTCCAGAGGCTTTCTAGGAACCTGGGGAGGGCAAAGACAGCCTCCCCTGCTCCCCTCCCAGAGGCTCCTGTTCCTGGACCTCTGGGTTGCCCGTAGGGCCATTTTTCTCCCTCCAGAAAATAAACAAATTAGGATTCTTGCTAGTCTCTTTTTCAGAAAGTAAGTGCTTTGCGATCTTCTAAACCCTGACAGCAGCCGACTTTGGGGAGCTCCAAGTTTGAAATCCCCGAAGTTAGGCCTTCACTTTAGAAATGAATCAGATGCAAGTAGGGCTAGCCAGGTGGGACTTCATCCCTTAACTTTCTGCTGGACTTTTCTGGAGTTTGCGGTGATTCTTCAGCGGCCCATTGATTTCCTATCAGATAGACTTGGAGCGATAACTGTGTGCATATATATAACAAGTGACAGCTTCCAAAAGGCGCAACCGGTCTCCCTTCGTACGCTCTCCATGGTGCTGGAAATTTCATTGATTGCAAAGGGGCGGCATTTGCTAGAAGGAATAGCAATAAAGCAAAGGAGACAGTGGAGATGCATTTCAGGGATATGAGCAAGCGGCAACAGTTGTATATGTTCATGCTCCGTCCTTCTGGAATCTGAGACTGGCCAGATCTGTACATGCAAAATAATGAATGAGATGGGAGAAAGCTGCCGCTGTAAGGATCAACATGAATTATTTCAGCGGCAGGCAAGACATGGAACATATAAAACTCCTGGAGTCCTTGGGGCTCTCTGAGCTTGGTGGTTTTCTTGCAGGCATTTCATTACCAAATGAGGTAACTGTGCAAACAGCTGTTCCCACAGCTACCTAGTTGGGCAATGAAACATCTGCAAGGAAACCACCAAGCTCAGAGACCACCAAGGAGCTCCTAATACAACTCTGAGCTACAAATATTTTCTTCTATCAGTGCTCACAGTCATTCCTTTCTTAGTCACTTCCGGTATGGATGACTGCTCTACATGGTTCTCCCAAAGGTCCTTTTTTTAGGAGGCAATTGGACTTTTCAGGAGGAGGAGGAAGAGCGGAGGAAGAGGAGGAGGAAGAAGAGATGATTTACACATTGGAAGGAAGAGTTTGTCATGAGAATGTTCTGATAAGATTTCTGAACTAAGATACCATCCTTCTATTTAAACTTGTTTATTTAACAATCTGAAAATTGATTTTCGCTGAAGGGCCCTGAACTTTTTCATTGGATTTTACTGGGAAGAGAAATTATCCAAAGCCAGAATTAGAACTCCCAGTCTCCTGGTGATTGGCTCAAAGTCACTGAACCAGCTTTCATGCCAAAGGCAGGACTAGAACTCTCAGTCTCCTGGTGATTGGACCAAAGTCACCCAGCCGGCTTTCATGCCTAAGGTTGGACTAGAACTCTCTTTGTTTCTACTCTGGTGGCTTAACCCCTATCCCCTGTGAGTAGCTTAACAAAAAGGAATAATTTTTAATGTGTGTATGTTGTGTATATTCACCCACCCATCCAGTGGTGGGATTCAAACATTTTTACTACCGGTTCTGTGGGTGTGGCTTGGTGGGCGTGGTGTGGTGGGTGTGGTGTGGCTTGGTGGGCATGGCAGGGGAAGGATACTGCAAAATCTCCATTTCTACCCCACTCCAGGAAGAGGTTACTGCAAAATCATCATTCCCTCCCAATCATTTGGGACTCGGGAAGCAGAGAATAGATGGGGGCAGGGCCAGCCAGAGGTGGTATTTACCAATTCTCCAAACTACTCTAAATTTCCGCTACCAGTTCTCCAGAACTGGTCAGAACCTGTTGAATACCACTTCGGCACTCATCCATCAAATTGTCCATCAATTCATCCATTCATGGTAGACAGGTTCATACATGTGGAACCCCACATTCTAGGCTCACAAATAAGCCACACAAGCCTCCCCCCCCCTCAGCGCCTCATTTTGGACCTGGAAAACCTTCTGCACCAATCTGGAAGAAAAAAAATGTGCGAGTGGGGGACTGGGTACATGCACGGGAAAGAGGGAGTCCGGGGGATGCATGTGCATATGTGGGGGATCATGTGCAGTATGCACAGGTGGTGGGGCACACACCGGGGATTGTGCTTTAGCACCCGATGACAAATAGGTTAGCCATCACTGTAGTAGAAGATGCTTATCCATAAACTAGTACAGGGTACTGCATGAGGCATCCATCCCATCCGTCCCTCCCCACCGCTCCCTGTCTGTCCTCTATCACTGCCACCGCCAGGCTATGGAGAACTACAATGCTGATCCGGCCCTCAAATAAATCCAGTTTGACACCCCTGGTCTATAGCTATAAATTGTTTTGGATGCCAATGATTCCTAAGCGAGGGGAAAAAAAGCAGATTATTTCTAAATAGAAGTCATTTTTTTACTGGTGTTTTGACAGTTTTGTCAAAACAAGGGCTACACATAGCATGAAACAAAATCCCAAATACTTTCTGAGATTAGACTTAGAATAACTTTATTGTTACTTTGAATGTACACTAATTGGCATGCTATTAAAATGAAATTTCACTGCGTATAGCTCTCAATGGGTCATCACCTCCAATTATTCACTGCATAAACATGACAAAATAAATAAATAAATAATTTTGCACAGACCCACATATATTCTATCGACGCAGAGAAACAACGCGGTCTAGTTCCAATGTATACATGTACGTGGCAAGAAAAACAAATCTTGAGAGTTTACTAGATGGATGGCATAGGGAACAAAGCTGTTACAGAATCTGGAAAGCCTGCAAGTTCGAAACCTCCTCCCAGAGGGGAGCAACAGAAACAGACCATGAAGTGGGTCTGTGGGGTCTCTAATAATGGTTTGAGCTCTAAGCACATAGTCCTTAAAAGCAGTATCCTAAATAATGGGAAGCAAGATTCCTATAATCTTCTTGGTTGTCCTCACCACTCTCTGTAGGGACTTTCTATCTAAGGCACTGCTTCCACCAAACCAAACAGGGATGCAGTTTGTTAAAACTCTCTCAATTGTGCCTCTGTAAAAGGTGGCCAGGATAGAAGGAGAAAGATGTGCTCTTCTCATCCGACGCAGAAAAAGCAAATTCCTCTTGTTCCCTTATGCCTAATTTTTGCCTTTACACCTTAACAATTGTGTTTCTTAGAATTGTCCTGGTTGTAGTGTCCATTATACCTTCTTAAACAGCATGTGGAAACAGGAGGAAGGGAGGCAGGGAGAAAAGAAGGGAGGAAGTAAGTAAGGGAGGGATGGAGGAAAGAAGGAAGGAAGGTATTCAAATGGGAGGGAGGCAAGGGAAGGGAAGGGAAGGGAAAGGAGGAAGGAAGGAAGGAAGGAAGGAAGGAAGGAAGGAAGGAAGGAAGGAAGGAAGGAAGGAAGGAAGGAGGAAGAGTTCAGGAAGGAAGTGAGTGTTCTGACCTAGCTTCCTGATAAAGCATAAATCACACGCTTAGTCCCCAAAACCCTCTTTTATTTAAACGGCTGTGAATTATGGTCATTCACAGCCCATAATGATCCACAAACAGTCTGTAAAGAGTCCACCAGATGTCTGCCACAGTCTTTTAAGGTAATGCTTTATTTCCCTTGAAACACAGCCAGAGATCTAATTATCAAGGCCAAAGAGAGCACAGAGTCCAACGGAGCTTCTCAGAGTTTGAACCGACCAGAATGAACAAAGTCGCTTCCTGCAAAGACTCACGTCCCTTTGCTCCTCTTTTATGTCTTATGAGGGGGGGGGGGAACCAATCATCTCCAATCTTTACTCCCGAGTTGCCCTTTTTGTCTTAATTGTTCTTGCCTTCTGGAAGCTCTGCGCATGCGCACGGTGGGAATAGGCTCACACTGTTCTTCTGCCTTGCTGATGTCAGACTCCGGAGGTTCCGGAGGCAGCACATAACTACCAGATGGCCTTGACCCACTCTCTGCTTCCAATGCAGAGCCCTCAGATGAGCCTTCCCCAGACTCCAGGACTGGCCCATGTTCCTCCCCAATGTTCTCACTGTCCCTCTCTGCTGCCAGGCTGCCGGCGGACCACAGTAGAGAGGGAGGAAAGGAGAAAAAAGGGAGGGAGGGAGAGAGGGAGGAAAGAAGAAAGGAGTTGAAATGGGAGGAAGGAAGGAAGTAAATAAGTAAGTAAGTTCAGGGAGGGAGGGAGGATGTGATGCCTTTTTAGATTTCTTATAGCACCAAACTAGGTTATGTACATACTAACCATATTTTTCATTTTTACTGCAGAATCTCTCTCTCTCTTTCTCTCTCTCTAACTAGAATCTGAATGTGACAGCTGCACAGAGAGTCTGAGGAGGGGGCAGGGAGTTAAAAGGGTGAAGCTAAATATTTCCAGATACGTAGGGAGACAATTGCCAAATCATCAACTTTACAATCATTAATGAAGTCTCTCCCATCATCTAAAACAATTATCTTCCTATTTTTGTTGAGTGACATGCAATTAACTCCGGCTTCTAAACAGAGAGCTCTTCCAAAGGCAATAAAATATTCATGAAATATCAATATGATGACTTGCAATTCTGGATTTTAGGAAATAACAATTCAGCTGGAAACCCCCCCCCCCCGTCTCTCTCTCTCTCTCTTTCTCTCTCTCTCTTTCTCTCTCTCTCTCTCTCTCTCTCTCTCTCTCACACACACACACACACACACTCTATTTCTCTCTCTCTCTCTCTCTCCCTCTCTCCTTTCTTTCTCTCTCTCCCTCTCTTTCTCTTTCTCTCTCTCTCCCTGTCCCTCTCTCTCCCTCTCTTTGTCTCTTTCTCTTTCTCTCTCCCTCTCCCCCTCTCTTTCTCTCGCTCTCCTTTTCTCTCCCCCTCTCTTTCTCTCTCTTTCCCTCTCTCTCTCACTCACTCTCTCTCTCTAGTTCTCTCTCTCTCATTCTCTCTCTCCCGCTCTTTCTCTCTCTCTCTCCCTCTCTCCTCTCTTTCTCTCTCTCCCTCTCTTTCTCCCTCTCTCTCTCTCCCTCTCCCTCTCTCTCCCTCTCTCTGTCTCTTTCTCTGTCCCTCTTCCCCCTCTCTTTCTCTCTCTCTCCCTCTCTTTCTCTCTCCCCTGTCGCTCTTTTCGTACAATAAGCAATGAACATGCTATTTATTGTGTTGATTTTCTTCTTAATCCTTATGTATTTATTTCAATTCCTGACATCCCCAAATATTTCAATCTAGTTTTAAATGGTTTGTTTTAATACAACATTCACTACATGCATAATTCAGAGATAACTGTCCCTAATTTAGCAATAGGTGCAGTTTTATCTTGGGTTTTGTTATTCTTTATTATTCTGGGGAAAAAACCCTCATTTTCAACCATATTCAACAATAGACTCATCTATTTCCCTCTTTAGAAATTGCAGGTAAACTCCTTGCAGTCCACAAAACATAGCATCCCCTCATTTTGCTTCTATGTAGCATTATCACAACATCTAAGAATATAAAAAATAGCTCGGTTGGATTAAGCCCCACATTTATTGAACACATTATATTTCACATCTCAAGATGTAAAAATAATGGTCTTCCTCATTTGTTCTGCTCAGCATTTTATTTTTCCTCCCCAGTGATAATCATCACTCTGCCAACAAAAGTGCGTATAGTCAAGGCTATGGTTTTCCCAGTTGCAATGGATGGCTGTGAAGGTTGGACCGTAAGGAAGGCTCAGTGCCAAAGAATGGAGGCCTTTGAACTATGGTGCTGGAGAAGACTCCTGCGAGTCCCTTGGACTGCAAGGCGATCCAACCGGTCAGTCCTAGAGGAGATCAACCCTGGCTGCTCTTTAAAAGGCCAGATCCTGAAGAGGAAACCCAAATACTTTGGCCACCTAATGAATAGGAAGGACTCACTGGAGAACAGCCTCGTGCTGGGAATGATGGAGGGCAAAAGAAGAAGGGATGGCAGAGAAGGAGGTGGCTGGATGGAATAGGCATGAAGCTTAACTGGACTCCAGAGAATGGTAGAAGAGAGGAAGGCCTGGAGGAACATTGTCCATGGGGTCACAATGGGTTGGACATGACTTCGCAATTAACAAGATATGCCACAGTCGAAGATGGTGTCCTCTAGTGAAAAAGCGAGCGAGGCACCCGAGTCCGAGCAGGGACTGGAGCCAGCGGGGGACCTGCGCAGCATCCTGCTGACCAGCATCTTGCAGCTGGAGCCTCTGGATGTTGACGTCTTCTGGGGAAGGCGCTACTGGGTGCTGGTCATGCATTGATTTTTTGGGAAGGCAGATAGTGGGCCAGGCGCTGGTGGCAGCATCAAAGGCCGTGATGGACGACCTGGAAGTCCATTTGCTCCATTGCTACTTTGTGAGGGCAGGGGACCCCACTGTGCCTGTTCTGTATCAGGTGGAGCGCACCCGTACCGGGAGGAGTTTTTCGGTGCGCTTGGTCAAGGCCATCCAGTACAGGAAGCCCATCTTTATATACCAGGCTTCCTTCCAACAGGGGCAGCCCAACCCGATGCAGCACCAGTTCCATATGCTGGCTGTGCCACTCCCAGAGCAACTGATGACCCAGGAGCAGTTGATCCAGAAATACCTATGGGACCCCAACCTTCTAGAGCAGCGATGGCGAATCTTTTTTGGCTCGTGTGCCATAGGTGGGAGGAGTGCAGGGGGGTCGTGTGCAGCACCCATAATGCAATGTGCAACACCCCCAGTGTGCATGCGCACACTACAGGCGTGACAACCCCCATTTTTGCATGATTTTTTCACCCCGCCCCCAGGCTCCAGAGGCTTTATAGGAGCCTGGGGAAAGCGAAAACAGCCTACCCAGCCCCCCCCCCAGGAGGGTCATTTTGAGGGCCCTGAAGGCTTCAGAGAAGCCTCTTGAAGGTCCTTGAAGCCTTCGGAGAGCTTAAAACGACCCTCTGAGCAAACAGGAAGTCCGTTTCCAAACTTCCGGTTTGCCCGTAGGGCCAGTTTTTTGCGCTCCGGAGGCTTCAGGGAAGTTCATGAAGCCTCCGGAGGGCCTTCAGGGGGGGCAGGGGGCTCTTTTCACCCTCCCCAGGCTCCTATAAAGCCTCTGGAGCCTGGGGAGGGCGACAAATGGTTTTTAAAAAGGGTGAACTCAGCTGACAGGGCAGCGTCTCGCGTGCACTGACAAATGGCTCCGCGTGCCACCTGTGGCACGCGTGCCATAGGTTCACCATCACTGTTCTAGAGAGGTACCGGCAGGGACTCTGGAGAATGCTGGCCCGGGAGGTTCCGATCGAGATGACAGAACTCCCAGAAACCCAAGCAGCTCTTCTGGGTGCGTGCCAAGGGCTATATCAGTGATTGTGACATGAAGCTGCACTGCTGAGTGGCTGCGTACATCTCGGACTACGCGTTCCTGCGGACGGCCCTGTTGCTGCACCAGCACTGCAGAGTGAAGTTCATGGTCTCGCTCGATCACACCATGTGTTTCCACGCGCCCGTCAGAGCCGACCGTGGATGCTGTACGAGTGCAAGAGCCCCTCATTCGGTAGCAGCTGGGGCGTGGTGCAGGGCCGCTTGTGGTGCAGAGATGGCGTGTTGGTGGTCAGCTGTGCCCAGGAAGGAGTAATTCGGGTGCAGGAGAAGAGCAGCCGGCCTCCAGCAATCTGTAGCCCTGTTTATCTTCCCCCATCGGTTCTTCTCTCCTAAGGGGAGCCCCTCTCCCTCCTTCCCTCTTGCACTGGCTGAGTTTTCGGTGGGTGACGGTCTCTTACGAGTACCCCCATAACCCCTGGAGGTGGCACTTACAGATGGAAGCACTGGCTGCACCCTACTTTCCTTGGGCATATTAATTTATTAGAGACTGACTTCTGTTCCCCAATGGTTAATAAAGGGAGTAAAGTGTCAAAAAAAAGAGAGAGAAGATATGCCACAGTCATCTCATTATGATAGCTGTTATTGGAATGTTGTGACTGCTGACTGTACTATGTCTACTGTCAATCCCAAAGGTGCTTTTTCAGGAAGCAACTGGACTTCCTTGTTTCTCTTTCAAGACGTTTCGCTTCTCATCCAAGAAGCTTCTTCAGCTCTGACTGGATGGTGGGGAATGGAAAGATTTATACTCCTTGCAGACAGCTGATCATGTGCATCCTTTAAGAGAGTCGTTGAGGCCACTTGGAGGTTTGTCTGTGTCCTCAGGGTTACCTGAGTGGTATTAGAAGAAGGCAAATGTCCAGCTGTCTGAAAGGAGTATGAATCTTTTCCTTCTTCCCCATCAAATCAGAGCTGAAGAAGCTTCTTGGATGTAAAGCAAAATGTCTTCAAAGGAAAACCAGAAAGTCCAGTTGCTACTTGAAAAAAAAGCACCTTTGGGACAATCATGACCTGGATGAGTGAGAATCTCCATAGGCATTTACTACTGACAATATCTCTCTTCCTCTCTCTCCCTCCCTCTCTCCCTCCCTCCTTCATTTCTCTCTCTCCCCCTCCCTCCTCCTCTATCTCTCCCTCCTTCCCTCATCCTTCTATCTCCCTCCTTCCCTCCTTCTCTCCCTCCCTCCCTCCCTCCTCCTCCTTTTCTCTCTTCCTCTCTCTCCCTCCCTCACTCCCTCCCTCCTTCATTTCTCTCTCTCCCTCCCTCCTTCTTTTCTCTCTCTCCCCCTCCCTCCTCCTCTATCTCTCCCTCCTTCCCTCCTCCTTCTATCTCCCTCCTTCCCTCCTTCTTCTATCTCCCTCCTTCCCTCCTTCTCTGTCTCCCTCCCTCCTCCTCCTTTTCTCTCTTTCTTTCTCCCTCCCTCCCTCCCTCCCTCTCTCTCTCCCTCCCTTCTCTCTCTCTCTCTCTCTCTCTCTCTCTCTCTCTCTCTCTCTCTCTCTCTCTCTCTCTCTTGCATTGGGCCTTCAGGCCTGCCACCTTTAGCTGTAGGAAAATGAGAGTGGCAATTATATCTCCTATATATGGGAGATATATAGTCATAATAACATTCTTTCTCAGAGAGTCAAGGACATCTTGCCCTGCACCTGGAAGGGCGTGACTAGAAGATATCTCCAGTTGGGAGGGTACCTGACTGGGCCATGTGATGGACATGTGGGTGCTGGGCAGGGACTTGAACTTTCAATTGGGTGGGGAAAACCTGGAAGCTTTCAGATTTGGGTTTTCCCAGATGTGCCAATATGACATCTCTAATACAATGGAACTTTGAGGAAACTGCAAGCCTCCGGGAGGGCAAAAATGGTCTTCCCCAGCCTTCAGAGGCCCCCCAGAGGCCAGAAATGGGACTATTTTCTGGGACTTCCGGAACACCCATTTTTTGCCCTTCCAGACCCTCCTCGCGGCCCCTGTACTTACCCGGCATGATGAATGGGCCACTTGGAGACTCCTGAGAGGGGAGATGCGGAGTGGGTGGAGCCAGCCAGTCCTTGCAACAACCAGATCGGCGAACCAGATGTAAAACTAGAATCCATTTTGTCCGAACCAGTCCAAACTAGCTGAATCCCATCCTTGAAGCTAATAGCATTCTGTGAGCCTTTGGCATATAGCCATGCTGGCCACATGACTTTGGAAATTGTCTTTGGACAACACATGGCTCCCTCGGTCAAGAAAAAGAGGCGAGCGCCATGCCAAAGAGTCGGATATGACTGGACAAGGGAACCTTTAACCTTTTAGCTTTTATTCCCATTCCCTTAAAACTCTCTTTTTGGGGGAGGGAAAAAAAACCACATTTCTTTCTTCTCATCTTGCCAGGCTGATTTATTGTAACCAATTTTCACTTCGGTTCCTACATACATTACTACAGACCTCAACTTTAGCTCACTTATTTTTTTTTCTTTCTTTCCAAAGCTTCAGCCTCTAAGACAAATATTACTTTTTAGAGGATGAATTAGCATTTTTCTTTTCCTGCTAAGGGCTATTTGAATCATATATGCTGTTTAAGTAAACAATAATTCATCACTATCACTATCAATACCGATATTGAATATCAATTGGGGATGGTGGTTAAGTAAACCATAAATTGAGTCAGACCAAAGTCACGATGAAGATATCCATTTCTTCTCTTGCTCGTTTCTTTCTTCTTTTTTCCCTCTTCCGTTTGACATTTCTTTCTCTTTCTTTTTGGCTGCCTCTCATTTTTATTATCCTGCTTAATTTGTACACCAACTGAGAGGCAGTTTGGTATAGCATTAAGGCACCAGGTAGAAATCAGGAGACCATGAGTTCAAGGCCTGCCTTAGGTCTGAAAGCTGATTGGATGGGTTTGGGCCAATCATGGTGAGTTCTAGTCCCCTCCTTGGCCATGAAAGGTACCTGGGAGACTATGGCCCAATCACCAGGAGACTGTGAGTTCTAGTACCACCTTAGGCATGAAAACCAGCTGGGTTACTTGGGGCCAGTCACTTTCCCTCACCTCACAGGGATATGGTTGTAGGAAAAGAACACGAGGAGGAATTGCTGTTGGATAGGTTTGCTACTATTTGTTATTTGTACAAAATAACAGAATAAAAAAGTTGGAAGGGACTTTGTAGGTTTTCTAGTCCAACACCCAGCTTAGGCAGGAAACCCTATACCACTTTGGACAAATGGTTATACACAGTGATGTGCGGTGAGGTTTACAGCTTGTGAGGCAGCAATTTTTTTAGACTTGTGGACTTCAACTCCCAGAATTCCACAGTCAGGTATGCTCAGTTGCGACCTGCCGCCCTCCGCCCTGGGATTCGGCCACAGCACCGCCTGCCAGAGCTGCGCAGAATCCGGGGCGCGCTTGTTGGGCGAAGGGCAGCGCAGATGGGGAGCGGAGGGAGTGGAGGAAGCCTCTCCCCCCCGCTTCCCGCACCCGAAAGAACAAAGGGAATCTCTGCCGCTGCCCGGGCAATCTGGCCGGCCTCTCTCACGGCGGCTCTCTGGTGCCGAGCTTGGGAGTCCTGCAAGCACCGCAGGCTGGACTGGAGCCTCGAGTCTAGGGCAGCGAGTCATTCGATAGGAAACTTGCCTCTTGGAAGGAATGACTCGGCTTGGCTCCTGCTTTGCCTCTCCTGCCTCTTCGCTTCTCCGTTCGGTCGTTGAGCGGCAGATCAAAAGCGGGAGCCAAGCTGGGTCATTCCACCCAAAAGGCAAGTTTCCCATGGAATGACTCGCTGCCCTGATGATGAGAGGTTAGGCTGTGCCTCACTTGCCTCACCTGACTGCACGTCACTGGTTATACAACATCTTCTTAAAAACTTCCAGTGTGTTGTGAACCAGCAGCAGCCAGTAGAACTGACAGCAGAGCTTGGACAGTGAGGAGTTTGGAGAGGAACATGGGCCAGTCCTGGAGCCTGCAGTGGGCTCTGACGAGGGCTCTGTGTCGGAGGCAGAGCGGGGGCCAGAGCCTTCCCAGAGTTATCAGCTGCCTTCAGAGTCAGATATCAGTGAGGCAGACAAACAGCTGGAGCCTGTTCCCAGTGTGTGCATGCACAGAGTTGCCAGACGAAGGGAATGGCTAAAGAACAGGGGTCGACTTGTAAGTAAGGCCACAGGTGGATGATAAATGGCCCCTCCCAGAGGAAATAAAAGAGGAGCAAAAGGGGAGTTGAGTTTGAAGGAGACAATTAGTTCGCTTAATTGGTTTGTGACTCTTAGAGACTCCTTGCCAAGTTTTGAAGATATTGGCCAGGCAGCTCTCCAAGCCAGAGAAGGTCTGTGACTGTAAATCCTCCCTTGAAAGACTTTGCTGGATGGGAATGAGAGGAATTCACAGTAACTTAATAAAAAGGATTTTTTGTCAGGACAAGGAGCCTGCTTCGTGGTTTGAGGAAGCCTAGGTCAGAACAAAGTGTTGGAGCATTCACAACTTCTGGAGGCAAGCTGTTCCACTGATTAATTGTTCTAACTGTCAGGAAGTTTCTCCTCAGTTCTAAGTTGCTTCTCTCCTTGATTAGTTTCCATCCATTGCTTCTTGTTCTGTCCTCAGGTGCCTTGGAGAATAGCTTGACTCCCTCTTCTTTGTGGCAACCCCTGAGATATTGGAACCCTGCTATCATGTCTCCCCTGGTGCTTCTTTCTATTAAACTAGACATACCCTGTTCCTGCAACCATTCTTCATATGTTTTAGCCTCCAGTCCCCTAATCCTCTTTGTTGCTCTTCTCTGCATTCTTTCCAGAGTCTCCACATCTTTTCTACATCGTGGTGACCAAAACTGAATGCATTTTTCCAAGTGTGGCCTTACCAAGGCATTATAAAGCAGTAATAACCCTTCATGTGATCTTGATTCTATCCCCCTGTTAATACATTTTCATACAATGAAATGTTCTTGTCATTGCACTGAGGTAAATTCAGTTTTTTCTTGAACTCACCTTGTTAAGACTAAGTTTTGATTCCTGTGTCCCCTTGAGTCAGATATTTGTTACTCTCTGTGTACTAAGTTAATAATCCACAGTCCTTGAGTGATGGAAAGCAGAAACAGAAAATAATTCTCTGAAATACCTAGAAATGTTGTTAGCCTAATGCTGGATTGTTTAATTTGAAGCTTTCTTTATGTTAAGAGTCTTATCAATTATTCTTCTATAGGTGCCTCTGAGGAAAAGATTGTTTACCCAGGAAAAAAAACACCAAGTTTTATTAAACATACATTTGTACTTTAGATTTAATTCATTTATCTTCCTCCCTTGAGAAGGAGAGGAGGGGTAATTTGCTTCCCTTCAGCGTCTCCTGTTATATTAGCAGCAATAAATGTTTTCCCTTTATAGAGGCTCTTGGATGATGTAAAACCTTGGAAATTCAGAATTACGAACTTCATGATGATCCTTTATGGCTGCCTAGGATCTTTGTGTTGTATGGCATCACCAGGGGAGGGGAGGAGGGCGGAAAATGGGAAAGGCAGTTCAGTGACAGGAAGTGGATGTGTCTGTCACCCTGAGGGTGAGATGGAGATCTCAAATTCTGTGAGAAGGTTGCAAATGTAGCTCTCAGCTGCAGAAGGGTGACTTTGCTAGCCATAAGAGTTGTCTAGAATCATCACAATAACATCACATGCAGGTTATAGTCAATGGAGGAGGAGGAAGGAGGAGGAGGAAGAAGATTATGAGGAGGAAGAAGGAAAGTAGGAAGAGGAAAAGGAAGGAGGGGGAGGAAGAAGGGGGAGGAGGGGGAGGAAGAAGAAGGAGAATGAGAAGGAGGAGGAGGAGGAGGAGGAGGAGGAGGACGAGAAGAAGAAGAAGAAGAAGAAGAAGAAGAAGAAGAAGAAGAAGAAGAAGAAGAAGAAGAAGAAGAAGAAGAAGAAGAAGAAGAAGAAGAAGAACAGCAACAACAACAACAGCAACAACAACAACAAGCTGAAGAAGGCTTGCAATTAAACCTTTGCTCAGAGCTAACTTTTTCTTAGACCTTGAAGGAAAAACAATCCATCTACAAACTCTGGAAGTTCTTGCCCAAATTTCCAAAGCCACATTGCTGCAAAACACGAGTGTCAAACTGGGGTGGGCATGGCCTGTGCATGGCGCATCCCCCCCGTGGGGCGTCAGTTTGACACTCCTGCTGTAAAGCATTCCAGTTGGTCCACATGAAAGGTTAATTTATCCCAGAGTACCTTATTGGGAGGAAGGTGGGGCATCAAGGTCATTGCTGAGGATTCTGCAATGAAGTTCATTTCATTACCTGAATGGCATTCCTGCTGGGGAAGGTGGAATTAAAGCATGACTTGTCAATGCGACTGGCTGAAAGGTGAAGTGACATTCTGCTGCTTAGGTAACAAAAGCAAAAGGATTCTGCAAAGAACTGAAGCAGGTTTTATCATGTGACATGTCAGAAGGTCCCTTCCAACTCCATGATTCTGCTATCAGCGTTTCAAATAGCATCCAAAAGTAAATCAGAGTCCAAGGCAAAGTATTGCTCAAAGTTCCAATTTATTAACAGAGCCATGTTGGCACGTCTGGTAAAAACTGAACCTGAAAGCTTCCCAGTTTTCCCCACCCAGCTGAAAGTTCAAGATCTTTCCTCCACCCCACCCACAAGTCCATCACATGATCTAATCTCTCACTGCCATGCTGGCTGTTCCACCCATCCAATTCCGGTCAGGTGCAGCGGTGCAAAGACAAAGCATGGCCTTGGCTTTCTAGAAAGGATTTTGTTATGGCTACCTATCATCTAACTTCATAAAATCCCTCCTCCCATTTTCCCACAATAGAAAATGCACAGTAGAATAATAGAAAGTCTGGCAGGCCAAAGATCCGAAAGAAAAGATGGCTGCAGGCCTGGCATCTGAGCCGTGGTCGCGCAGTGGTTAGAATGCAGTACTGCAGGCTACATCTGCCGACTGCTGAGTGCCAGCGGTTTGGCAGTTCAAGGTGGGTAAAATGAGGACCCAGATTGTTCGGGGTAAATATGCTGACTCTGTAAACCGCTTAGAGAAGGATGTAAAAGCACTACGAAGTGGTATATAAGTTTAAGTGTTATTGCTATTCTGGATCTAGTTCTGGGTTTGGAATTGTACCATTTGTGGCCACGTAATAACCCTAAGTTGATGACATGCTTAACTCCACCTCTCCCAGCTCTGCCTGCTCTTCCCCCACAGGATCATGGGAAAAGATGCAGTGGATGTCAGGAATTGACATGTTCCACAGCACCACTTTCCCTTTGAAGGCCAAAGAGCTATTCATTAAAACCCCACAGAACATCTACTGAAAGCCAGTTTATCACTGGAAGTAAAATATGTTATAGATTGTTGCAAGCGAACAAAGAACTATAAAAAGCAAAGGTGAGAGTTTCATTTCCCAGCTTCCCAAGTTTTAAATAAGCATTTTAACTTTCCTGCATAAAAATAACCTTTGACACTGCAAGCAAGCACATTTGCTAGTTGCAAACACCTAACAACACAATTGTCAGACAGACCCCAGCTTGGCTCCTAGGAACGAACCAGTGGTGGGATTCAATTTTTTTTACTACTGGTTCTGTGGGCGTGGCTTGGTGGGCATGGCTTGGTGGGTGTGGCAGGGGAGGGATACTGCAAAATCTCCATTCTCTCTGTCAGGGTTCCAAATAGCATCCAAAAGTAAATCAGAGTCCAAGGCAAAGTATTGCTCTAAGTTCCAATTTATTAAGAGAGCCATGTTGGCACGTCTGGTAAAAACTGAACCTGAAAGCTTCCCGGTTTTCCCCACCCAGTTGAAAGTTCAAGATCTTGCCCCCACCCCACCCACAAGTCCATCACATGATGTAATCTCCCACTGCCATGCTGGCAGTTTCACCCATTCAGTTCTGGTCAGGTGCAGAGGTGCAAAGACAAAGGATGACCTTGGCTTTCTAGAAATAATTTTGTTATGGCTACATAACATCTAACTCCATTCAATCGCCCCTCCCATTTTCCCACAATAGAAAATGCATAGTAGAATAATAGAAAGTGTGGCAGGCCAAAGGTCCAAAAGGCCTTTGAGTCAGGCTGCAGGACTGACACTCTCCCCACTCCAGGGGAAGGATATGGCAAAATGTCCATTCCCTCCCCACTCCAGGAGAAGATACTGTAATGTCCATTCCCTCCTGATCAGCTGGGACTGATCTGGAGGCAGCGAATAGATGGGGGCAGAGCCAGTCAGAGGTGATCTTACTCAAAATTTCTGCTACTGGTTCTCCAGAACCTGTCAGAACTGGCTGAATACCACCTCTGGAAAGAATGCTTCTTGACGCTATAGGTGAGTGATGGCGAACCTATGGCATGTGTGCCACAGGTGGCATGCAGAGCCATTTGTCAGGGCCTTCTGGATGCTTCATAAGCTTCCCTGAAGCCTCCGGAACGCAATGAGCTTCCCTGAAGCCTCCTGTGCATGCTGGTCAGTTGAGTTCACCCTTTTTTAAAGCCATTTTTTGCCCTCCAAAGTCTCCAGAGCCTTTATAGGAGCTTGGGGAGGGCGAAAAGAGCCGCCCCATCCATCCCCCCCCCCCCCGAAGAAGCGCAAAAAACAGGCCCTACAGGCAAACCGGAAGTTCGGGAACGGACTTCCTGTTTGCTCGGAGGGTCGTTTTGACTGCTCCGGAGGCTTCAGGGAAGCCTCCTGAAGGTGCCTGAAGCCTCCGGAGGGATTACGGGGGGGGGGGGCAGGGGAGGCTGTTTTCGCCCTCTCCATGCTCCTTTAAAGCCTCTGGAGCCTGGGGAGGATGAAAAAGCATGCAAAAATGAGGGGGGCTGTAGTGCACGCATGTGCACTGGTCGGGGGGGGGTGCATGCATTATGGATGCAGCACACCTGCAAATGACCCCCCTGCGCTCCCCGCACTTATGGCACACGAGCCAAAAAAAGGTTCACCATCGCTGCTATAGGTGCTAGAGAAAAGGTACTTTGATGAGGGAGCTGAATGCAGCACAAGTGAGACAAGCTCTGAGGAAAATCAGCACGAAGATCATAATTGAAAGCAATTCTCCAATGTCCAAATACCTCCCCCATATTGGGAGCAGTCCAATCAGGTCCCGTTCCAATGTTTTGGGAACAGGGTGCCTCTGGTGTGGTTGTAAATTGTTTTCTCAGGGTTGGTGTCCTTAAAAGCAGGCTCAGTTTGGCACCTCTGGTACCTGTTTGATTTTTGATTGAGGGCTATTGCAAATCCATCAAACTGTAGAAGAAGGAAAACAAAGTTTGAATGATTATGTGAAACAAAGTACAGAAAAATTGTGTGGCTTGGTGGGCGTGGCAAGGGAAAGATACTGTAAAATCCCCATTCCCTCCCAATCAGCTGGGACTCAGGAGGCAGAGAATAGATGGGGGGCGGGGACAGTCAGAGGTGGTATTTACTGGTTCTCCAAACTACCCAAAATGTCCACTACTGGTTCTCCAAAACTGGTCAGAACCTGCTGAATACCACCTCTGCCACCCGGGCTCCATTTTCACAGGCAGAGGGCTGAAGGGGGCCATCATGGCCATAATGGAAGAAAATGGAGCCTCGATGAGTGACGTCAAGCTGGCCACACCCACCCCAGTCATGACCATCCCGGCCATGCCTACCCCACAGTCCACCGCTGTCAAACATAACCCTGATACACCCCTCAATGAAATCGAGTATGACACCTCTGGCCTAAAGTCGCTCTTCTGATCTTCATACTTAAGGCAGGACTACAATTCATCATCTCCTGGTTTCTTGGCCAGCCTGCTCACTATTAGCCAGACTTGCTCTCAGATTGATTCCTCCAGGGTTTGCATTGTCAATATCCAATTATATAAGCTAGGTGTCAGGCCTGCATCCATCTTTTCTTTTGGACCTTTTGGCCTGCCACACTTTCTATCATTCCACTATGCATTTTCTATTGTGAGAAAATGGGAGGGGCGATTGTATGGAGTTAGATGATATGTAGCCATAACAAAATTCTTTCTAGAAAGCCAAGGTCATCCATTGTCTTTGCACCTCTGCACCTGACCGGAACTGGATGAGTGGAAGCTGCCAGCATGGCAATAGAAGATTGGATCATGTGATGGACTTGTGGGTTGGTGGGGGCAAGATCTTGAACTTTCAACTGGGTTGGGAAAATCTGGAAGCGTTCAGATTTGGGTTTTCCCAGATGTACCAACATGGCTCTCTTAATAAATTGGAACTTTGAGCAATACTTTGTCTTGGACTCTGATTTACTATTTTGGATGCTATTTGGAACCCTGACACTAAGTTTGTGCATTAGGCCAAGCTAGAGAAAATTAGCAGGTTGTGTAAAAGAAGCTGCTGAGTTTTGTGTGACCTGGTTAAGGGTTACCAACCATTCAACCATGTTCCTCTGTTGCAAACAACCTTAGCCCAGGTTTCAAGGCCTCTGCATGGTTTTCCCAAAGCCGTAAAAGTTAAGTTTCCAGAGACCTCCAGCAATTGTGGCTAAATTGCAATTTTTAATAAGGGGTAATAAGGTGAAAAAATGAATATGTGACTGGAGAGTAATAAATGTTAGCTATATTTAATGGTAGCTAAATGTCAATGCGAACCAATGCTCTTTCAGTGTTTAGCAATTAAAATATGAAAATCTAAAATAAAAAGTTCAATCGTTTTTTTCTCTGAGATGATCTGGGAAAACAGCACTCTTCCACTTTGGGCTGCAAAAGCTTTTGGTGTCAATGAAGTATTTCCTATAAAGGAACAGCTTGGGAACTATTATCACCTTGAGGGGTCCTTGGTGCTCTTCGAAATTGGTTGTTTTCTTGCAGGTACTTAATTACCCAAATGAAATAACATCATCAGTGCTGGGACCCCACAGTACTCCTCCTCTTCCTCTCCACAAATCCTGCTCTGGTTCAGAACTGATGATGTAACCTAGTTGGGTAGTGAAACATCTACAAGAAAATAACCAAGCTCAGAGAACATCAAGGACTCCACACATGTCTTCTTCTTCCTCCTCCTCCACCACCACTCCACAAACCCCACTCCCTTTTAGCATTGATAATGTTATGTAGTTGGGTAGAGAAACATCTGCAAGAAAACAACCAACTTCAGAGCACCAAGGACCTCATTTCAACCCTGAACTACAAATATTCTCCTTTATTATTGTCACCTTTGGTGATGTTCTCCTCCTCCTCCTCCTCCTCCTCCTCCTCCTCCTCCCTCCTCCTCCTCCTCCTCCTCCTCCTCCTCCTCCTCCTCCTCCTCCTCCTCCTCCTCCTCCTCCTCCTCCTCCTCCTCTTCCTCCTCCTCCTCTAGCTCTTCTTCCTCCTCTCCCTCCCAAACCCCACACCCTTCTAGCATTGAAATTACCTAGTTGGGTAATGAAACATTTGTAAGAAAACCACCAAGCTTAGGAAACACCAAGGACCCCACAGTTTTCCTCCTCCTCCTCTCCACAAACCACACTCCCTTCTAGCACTGATGATCTTATCTAGTTGGGTAATGAAACATCTGTAAGAAAACTACCAAGCTCAGAGAACAAAGACCCCACAGTCCTCCCACTACCTCTACCCCTCCTACTTCCATCTCCCCCTCCTCTTCCTCTATACAAACCACACTCCCTTCTAGTACTGATGATGTTATCTAGTTGGGTAATGAAATGTCTGCAAGAAAACAGGCAAGGTCACAGAGCATCAAGGATCTCCTCCTCCTCCTCCCCTCTCCTCCTCTTCACAAACCCACTTCCTTCTAGGACTAATGATGTTACCTATTTGGATAATGAAACATCTGCAAAAAACCCACCAAGCTCAGAAAGCACCAAGGACTGCACAGTTCTCCTCTTCCTCCTTCTCCTTACCACCTCCTCCCTCTTCCTCCTCTTCTTCTTCTTCCTCCTCCTCTTCACAAACCACACTCCCTTCTAGGACTAATGATGTTACCTAGTTGGATAATGAAACATCTGCAAAAAAACCACCAAGCTCAGAAGGCACCAAGGACTGCACAGTTCTCCTCTCCCTCTTCCTCCTCCTCCTTACCCCTCCTCCCTCTTCCTCCTCTTCTTCTTCTTCCTCCTCCTCCCCTTTCTCTTTCTCCTCCTCCTCCTCCTCCTCCTCCCCCTTCCTTCTTCTCCTCCCTTTTCTTCTTCTCTTCCCTTTTCTTCTTCTCCTCCTCCTCCTCTCTCTCCCTATTCCTTCTTCCTCCTCCTCTTCACAAACCCACTTCCTTCTAGGACTAATGATGTTACCTAGTTGGATAATGAAACATCTGCAAAAAACCCACCAAGCTCAGAAAGCACCAAGGACTGCACAGTTCTCCTCTTCCTCCTCCCTCTCTTCCTCTTCCAAACATATCCAGCATTCCTTCATCGTCCTTTTCTCCTCACAATAACAACTCTGTGAGGTGGGATGGGCGGAAAGAAATGGACTGGTCAGAGTTCCAAGTAATACACCCTTTCATGCCTAAGGCCAGACTAGAACTCACAATCTCCTGGTTTACAGGTCAGCACCTTAACCACTACACCAAACTGGTTCTCGTACTGGTTACAAGTCTCAGATCCCTCAACACTTGTTTTCCTGTGCAATGTTCAAATCGTCTTCTACCCTGCCATCAACTCTGCAGCCTTGTGGCTAATGCTATTTTCTACAGCCCATTCAACCTCATTTTCTACAGCTAGTCCTTGGCCTACAACCATTTGTTTAGTGGCCAACTGAAGTTACGACAGCCCTGAAAGTGACTCACGGCCAATTTTTCACACTGACAGCCATTGCTAGCATCCCCCATGGCCACCTGATCAAAATTCAAACGCTGGGCAACTGGTGTGTACTTATGACTGTTCAATGCACTCTCCCAGAATTATGGAATCACCGTTTCTAGCCAGATTTCAACAAGCAAGATCAGTAAGGAAAACCCAATTTCACTTAATGACTGCCTGATTCACTTACCAACCACAACAATTGGCTTAACAACAGTGGCAAAAAAAGATTGCAAAATGGCACAAAACGCAACTAACGACTCTTTCTTAACAAAAGGATATTTGGGTGTCAGTTGTCGTAGTCATAATTTGAGGGCTATTTGTAAACTGCCTGGATCGACTTCAGCTGTCAATCCATGTTATTTAACACCATAGTTATGATTTGTCCCATGCAGTTGCATGCCTTCTTACCTCCTCTTCATCAATTTCCTCCAATAGACCTTTGTCTTTGTATTTAATTATCTATGACTTTGCATAAAAGCCTTTCTTGATTTCTGCAATTTTCTCCCAATGTCAATGTCTTGTCCATTTGATTGTTGGTGCTGTCAAAAGTCTCTTCAAGTCCATATTTTAAAGTTTTTTTTTCTTTTTTTAAAAAAAATTAAAATTTTATTTTTAAACAAACACAAACAAACAAGACATATAACATAAAAACATCTTCAATTGCGTACAGTGTGTCGATTGGTTACAAGGTCCCTGGGTGTCCTTTCCATAGTCATCCGCTTAAACTTTATCTAAAGTCACATATCATCAATCAAATATATTTGTATACATCATTGTTGTGGCCCAGCAGGAGCCGTTGGAGCTGCCACCAGCCTACGACAGCGAGGGTCCCTATGAGTTGGCTTTGGAGGAGGTGGAGGACCCTGGACAGGGTTCCGACTCCGAGCAGGGATCAGAGAGGCTGGTTGGCCACCAGGAGACTCCTGAGGCATGGAGCAGTGGTGAAAGCCAAAGGGGGGGGTGCTCCTGATGTCATGCCTTGGAGCAGTGGGGAGGAGACAAGGGACAGTGAGTCAAACATCAGCAGTGAGTTGTTGGATGCTCGTTACCGGTGAGCTAATAGGCGTCAGGAGCAATTGCGCAGTTACAGGAGGTAATTGCACTCAGCTGATGATAATTAGACTCCTCTCCAGACTATAAAAGGACTACTTGTGCACACGCCTTTTGCAGAAGTCAACACATGAACTAATGTGGGAATACAGTCTTGTGAGCATGGCAGGCTGGATTGCTGCCAATGCTTATCAGTGCCGAGTTGTTGCTGAAGCTTATTTGTGTTGCATTGCTGCCAAGGACCTACCTGTCTGTAAATAAATCTGGTGAAGTATCTTTGGCTCAGAGTGTGTGTTGGTGGGGGACAAGGTGGGTCAGAACACATCATTATCATAATACTTCATTTGTTTGATTATCACTATTGTTTCTTCATTTTAAATAAGGCATTCTAAATATAAATTCATTTATATTATAATAATTCATCTTCAATATATCCAATAATAAAGTATTTTTTGTATACTATTCTAAGTCATTCTATTATTTTAGTATTGGTAACATTCTCTAATAATTTCCAATCCCATGTTTTTTTTCCATTATTAATATCATCAATCTAACATATATGTATACAATTATTACAATTATTAGGCATTCATTGAGTATAGCTATTATTACATTTCTTTTATCTGAAGCGTAACTAAATTTAAAGTAAATTTATGTTATGGCATTTCATTACATCGTCCCAAAATCATCCAATGATATTACATCTTCATATTCTATTCTAAATAAAATTGTTTATCTTTTATAAAAAAAGCTTTTCAACCTCATCTCCATAGTCCCACTTGCAATTTTATATAAAATTTCATATTATCAATCTAGTATATATAAATGCATTATTATCATTGTTAATCATTTATTTGCCTATAACCATTATTACTTTAACTTTTACATAATACTCAAAGTTTAACTTAGTTTAACTTGATTTTATTGTAACATTTCATTTTTTTTCTTAGCATCTCTGTCACACATTAGCGTGGCACGGTGGCTCAGTGGTTAAGACACTGGGCTTGTTGGCTGGAAAGCTGGCAGCCCAGGTTTAAGACCCAAGCTCTATGAGATGGAGTAAGTTCCTGTCCTCACCTCAGCTCCTACCAAACTAGCAATTTGAAATTATGCAAATGCAAGTAGATAAATAGGTACCACTTCAGTGGGAAGGTAACAGCGCTCCATGATGTCATCCTGGATGCATGACAGCATAAATGTCTTCGGACAGCACTGGTTCAATGGCCCTGAAATAGAGATTGGGGTGGGGTGGGGGAGTTCTACTCCGCACAGTTGACAACGAGTAGGTGAGTAGACCATGCTTTCTTCAAGAGGCAACTGGACTTTCTTGCTTTTCTTTGGAGATGTTTCACTTCTCATCCATGCAAGCTCTGACTGGATGGTGGGGAATGGAAGGATTTATACTCCTTGCAGAAAGCTAGTCATTTGTGCTTTCTTTAAGAGCATCGTTGAGGCCACTTGGAGTTTTAATTGCGTCATCAGGGTCACCTGAGTGGTGCAAATGGTTGTGGAGCCTTCTTGGAACTGCTGAAAGGACTGTGTTGTAGACTGGAGATAGACGGTATCGTATCCCTCCCCTTCTATTGAGAGAGGGCTGTCCAATTTTGACATAGATGGCCTCTTTGACCCCTCTCTCAAACCAATAGTCCTCGCTGTCCGAAATGTGGACTTTGCTCTCTTCAAAAGAGTGGCCTATGTCTTTTAAATGCAGATGGAGTGCTGAACCTTGTCCTGATGGCCTTGTTCTCCTATGTCGAGTAAAATCTGCAGGGACTCCTTTTACTGCCATACATTATGATGAGACTAGAGGTAGTATTCAGCCAGTTCAGACCGGTTCAACCAAACCGATGTGGAAATCACAGGTGGGCCCACCCCTCCCACACCCAACCCAGTTCTATGACATCCTATTTAGGCACATCTTCAAGCTGCGCACATGCATGCAAGGGGATTGGACTAGAAGACCTCCAAGGTCCATTCCAACTCTGCTATTGTATTGTATTGTATCAAAGCTCATGCACGGAAGACCTCACATTTGCGTGCGCTCACATTTGCGAACTGGGAAAGTTAGTGAATACCTCTCCTGGACTAGACCAAACATTGTTCTAAGTTTTCACATCTTTTCAGACATTGAAATGTCCTTATTCTTCATGATCTTGAGTAAGGTTGACCTTGCCTTCCTACCTAGAATTAATCTCCTCCCTGATCTTTAAGCACAGTTTATCATTATCTACCCAGGTTGCATTATCCTTTTTTTCCTTTTCTATTTTCTGTTAACCCAGATTTTTTTCCACTTTGTTTTTTAAAAACTTTTAGACGGAGTCTTTTGAAATCTTCTCCCCGGGCTGCTAATATCACTTACTTTCATCATATCAGGTCATTTTTTTGCTGTGTTGATTGGCAGGGGCAATTTGTTTGACTGTTTGCAATATGCCTGAATTTTTGCAACATATTGCATACAGCATAACACACTAAAAATCACCAAGTTATATTTAGCAAAAGTCTGAACGGAGAGCTTGATTTAGAATAAAGAATCTTCTTTGTTATGATTTGCTAGCAGTATGTGGGGGGGGGGAAACACGTTCCCAAGGGAAACCCTTGGTGGTGAAAAGGAATATACAAATTGCTTTCCATTGTCCGTTTAATGTCGAATTTCACCAGGCAACAGAAAGGATTATCAAGCAACAATGGAAGTATTCCTCTTTTGGGAGGGGGGGGGGATAGAGTACAAATTATATTACATTCAGAGCAGTTATCTGGAATTACAATGTAGGAAGTTATCATCCACCCCTCTCCTAGAAGAATAAAATATTCTGGGAAATATTAAAAAGGCAGAATATTATGTTTCCCTGGATGAGAAAAGGAGAAACATGTTTTTAAAGACAAAGTATCTCCCTGCACACACCCCTTCAGCTCCAGGGCAGGGGTGGGTTGCCATCTTCTTTTTGGAAACCCGAAAGAAGAATAGAATAGAATAGAATAGAATAGAATAGAATAGAATAGAATAGAATAGAACAGAAGAGAAGAGAAGAGAAGAGAAGAGAAGAGAAGAAAAGAGAAGAGAAGAGAACAGAACAGAACACTGGAAATTTTTAAGAGGATGTTGGATAGCCATTTGTCTGAAATGGTATAAGATTTCCTGTCTAGGCAGGGGGTTGGACTAGAAGACCTCCAAGGTCCCTTCCAACTGTTATTCTATTCTAAGAAGAATACAATAGAATAAGAATTTAGAATAGAATAGAATGGAATAGAATAGAATAGAAAAAAAGAAAATATGGAATGGAATGGAACAGAAAATAATAGAATAGAACTTTATTGTCACTTTAAATGTACACTAATCAGCATACATTAAACCTTTTCCGTTATCTACACTTTCTCCTTTTCAACCAGGATTAAATCTGGTATGTTTTGAGCCAAACGTCATCAGTTTGTTTCTCATATTTCAACCTGCTCATAAAGAAGAGTTGTAAGATTTCGCTTTGGCTAAAGGCAAGAAGGACTAGGGATGACATGATAGCCCCATGAACAGGACGGGGTCAACCTATTCTCCAAAGCACCAGAAGGCAGGACAAGAAACAATGGTTGGAAACTGATCGAAAGAGAGAAGCAACCTGGAATTACAGAGAAACTTCCTAAAAGTGAGGACAATTAACCAGTGGAACAACTTGCCTCCAGAGGTTATGGGTGCTTCATCAATGGAGGTTTTCAAGAAAAGACTGGACAGCCACCTATCTAAAATGGCATAGGGTCTCCTGTTTGAACCTAGAACTAAGGAGAAATTCCCTAACAGTGAGGACAATTAATCAGTGGAATAACTTGCCTCCAGAAGTTGTGAATGCTCCAACACTGGAAGTATTTAAGAAGACGTTGAATAGCCATTTGTCTGAAGTGGTGTAGGGTTTCCTGCCTAAGCAGGGAGTTGGACTAGAAGACCTCCAAGGTCCCTTCCAGCTTTATTCTGGTTGGTTGGTTGACTCCCCGATTCAATAAATTATTTGAAATTCAAACTGAACTGAAAAGAAAGCTTTACACAACTCTATTATTCATCAATCCATCCCTCCATCCCTTTGTCTTACATTACTCAGGCTAACTAACAGCCATAAAACAGATACAAGACAACCTACTGTGAAAACGACAATTACAGAGCAAATTATATCATAAGAACAGGCAGATACGGTCATTAAATAAACATCAGATAAAACGGTCCTCCTAGGGAGAGAAAGAAAGATCTTTTTCTAAACGGCAGCTCGTATTCAGCTTAACTAGGCAAGAGAGAAATCCTCAGATCGAAAATTCTAAATTTAGACGCAGCAATTGAGAAGTTGTTTCCTTTTAATGTCGCCATCAATCAAGGCTTCACCCTGTGCAGGTGGTCCTCGACGTACGACCACTGTTGGGCCCCAAATTCCCCTTGCTAAGCAAGACAGTTGTGGAGGGAGTTACATTTTGCAGTGTTCTTGCCCCCATTGGGAAGTGAGTCACTGCCGTTATTAAGTGGGTAACACGATTGTTAATTCAATCTGGTTTCCCCATTGACTTGGCTTATGGGTAGGTCGCAAAGTGGGATCACGTGACCTCCCAGGGTGGGTTCCAGCAGGCACTACTGATGGTTCGCTCGTGGGCGCACTGCCCATGCACGTTTCATGCACAAGGCAATAAAAATTGTTATGCGCATGCACAGAAGCAGAAAACAAAGATGGCGGCACCTATGGTGCCACCCGGAGAACTGGCTTGGGAGCCTGGCAGGCCTGGGTCGCTGCCAGTTCCAGCGAGCCAGGCCGCCAAAACAACAACCAGTTCAGCCGAACCAGTCCGAACCAGTAGGAATCCACCACTGACATGACCCTGGGACACTACAACCGTCATCAATAGCACTTAGCAATCGCACTTAGACTTATATACCACTTCATAGTGCTTTGCAGCCCTCTCTAAATGGTTTGCACAGTCAGCCTGTTACCCCCAACAATCTGGGTCCTCATTTTACCCACCTCGGAAGGATGGAAGTCTGAGTCAACCTTGAGCCTGGTGAGATTTGAACTGCCAAATTGCAGGCAGCAGAAGTAGCCTGCAGTACTGCACTCAAACCACTGCATCACTACGGGAAGAAAGGGAGGGAGGGAGGGAGGGAGGGAGAAGGGAGGGAGGGAGGGAGGGAGGGAGGAGAGCAATAGCTATAGCACTTATATACCACTTCACAGTGCTTTTACACCCTCTCTAAGCAGTTTACAGAGTCAGCTTCTTGCCCCCAATAATCTGGGTCCTCATTTTACCCACCTCGGAAGGATGGAAGGGCAAGTCAACCTTGAGCCTGGTGAGATTCGAACTGCCAAACTGCTGGCAGCTGGCGATCAGCAGAAGTAGCCTGCAGTACTGCCCTCGAACCACTGCGCCACTGCGGCTCAGTACAGCCCAGTTGCTAAGCATCTGAATTTTGATTATGTGACCCTGGGGTGCCCTTAATGGTCTTAAGTGTGAAAATAAGTCACCCTTTTCAGGGTTCTTGTAAATGCAAATAGTCGGTAAATGAACGATTGTACATCTAGGACGATGTGCAGACTTATCATTAGATCATATATGAGGAAGACAGAATGGAATCCTTCAACCCATTTTGGTCACTATACTACAAAAAAAATGTTGAGACTTTGGAGAAAGTTCAGAGAAGAACAACTAAGATGATCAAAGGCCCAGAGACTAAAACATATGAAGAATGGCTGCAGGATTTGGGTTTGGCTAGTTTAATGAAGAGAAGAATTAGTAGTGACATGATAGCAGTATTCCAGTATTTGAGGGGTTGCCACAAAGAAGAGGGGGTCAAACTATTCTCCAAAGCACCGGAAGGCAGGACAAGAAAACAATGGTTGCAAACTAATCAAAGAGAAAATTAAGGAGAAACTTCCTAACAGTGATGACAATTAACCAGTGGAACAGCTGGTTTGAAAATCATTTTTTTTACCACCAGTTCTGTGGGCATGACTTGGTGGGCATGGCTGGGGAAGGATACTGTAAAATCTCCATTCCCACCCTACTCCAGGGGAAGGATATTGCAAAATCTCCATTCCCACCATACTCCTGGGGGAAGGATATTGCAAATCTCCATTCTCACCCCAGCCAGAGGTGGTATTTGCCGGTTCTCCGGACTATTCAAAATTTCTCCAGAACCTGCCAGAACCTGCTGAATTTCAACCCTGCTCATGCCTCTGTACAAGAATCTAGTCAAGTAATGATATGATAGCAGTGTTCCAATATTTGAAGGGCTGCTACAAGGAACATCTGTTTGATTTTGGCTTCCGAATTTCAGCTGAACTTTGATCAGTAGTTGAATAAGAGACATAGAACATAAACGAAAATAACAAGGTGGGAAGGGGCCTTGGAAGTCTTCTAGTTCAACCCCCTGCTTGAGCAGGAGACCCCATAACATTTGGGACAAATGATTGTCCAATCTCTTCTTGGAAACCTGTGGTGATGAAGCATCCACAACAACCTCTGGAGGTAGGAGATTCCACTGATTAATTGTTCTCATTTTCATCCAGTTTTGGTTGCCACGATGTAGAAAAGATGTGGAGACTCTAGAAAGAGTGCAGAGAAGAGCAACAAAGATGATTAGGGGACTGGAGGCTAAAACATATGAAGAACGGTTGCAAGAACTGGGTATGTCTAATTTGATGAAAAGAAGGACCAGGGGAGACATGATAGCAGTCTTCTAATATTTCTGCACAAAGAAGAGGGAGTCAACCTCTTCTCCAAAGCAACAGAAGGCAGCAACTGATGGAAGCTCATCAAGGAGAGAAGCAACCTAGAAGGAAGGAAAAATTTGCTGACAGTTAGAACAATTAATCAGTGGAACAGAAGTTGTCTCCAGAAGTTGTGAGTTCTCCAACACTGCAGGTTTTTATGAAGAGTTTAGACACAACTTCTGATTAGCAAAATCAATGGGGAAATCAGATTCACTTTAACAACCCCATTCCTAACTGTACAAATGCAAGGATTCACTTAGCAGCTGTGGCAAGAAAAGTTGTAAAATGGGGCAAATTCACTTAACCAATGTTTCAGTTGGCATCATAAATTTTGGGGCTGAATTGTGGTCTAGCTGCACCTTTATTGCAAGGTTATGTTTAGAGAAATTTGCAAGACTGAAATTATTTCTCCTCTCTTTTCTTCCTATTCTCTGGAAAACTGGGATGGGTTCCGTTTCTGAAAATATATCTATTTTTTTCCTAAGAAATTCTTGAAATAGTGGCCACTATGAAGCACAGTTGAACCCTGGTGATTTTTAAGAAGAGATTGGACAGCCATTTATCTGAAATGGTGCAGGGTTTCCTGCTCGATCAGGGGGTTGGACAAGAAGTCCTCCAAGGTCCTTCCCAACTCTGTTATTCTGTTAATAGGTAAAGGTAAAGGTTCCCCTTGCACATATGTGCTAGTCGTTCTTGACTCTAGGGGGCGGTGCTCATCTCCATTTCAAAGCCGAAGAGCCAGTGCTGTCTGAAGACATCTCCGTGTTCATGTGGCTGGCATGTCTAAATGCCAATTTTTTGGTGTTCCTGTTTTTCTACTTGTATTTTTACGTGCTTTTGAACTGCTAGGTTGGCAGAAGCTGGGACAAGTAATGGGAGCTCACTCCATTA
Source organism: Natrix natrix natrix (assembly GCA_029891615.1). Taxonomy (NCBI): domain Eukaryota; kingdom Metazoa; phylum Chordata; class Lepidosauria; order Squamata; family Natricidae; genus Natrix; species Natrix natrix. Next base: position 5,151,956 of record JAKRSK010006657.1, read on the forward strand.
CACAGTGCTAGGGATTCGAACCACAGAACTGTCAACCTTTCTAATCGACAAGCTCAGCGTCTTAGCCACTGAGCCACCATGTCAGCACTAAATTGGTGCTAATACAAGTCAACGGAATTCAAGAAAGGTTTAGATTAGGGCATTGTGAGACACCCAGGCTGCTTCACTTCTCTTGTCCCTGTTCTCCACTTGTCCTTCTCTTACAGAAGGAAATTCAAATTGATGGTTCCCCCCCCCCCCAGGGAAGGACACCTTCAGGGTTAAGAACCTAAGAGATACCTCCCGCAGTGGTTCAAAGGGAGCAGTGGTCAGAGCATCCAGGACTTTAGGCAAGTCCCAGGAAGGATATCTGTGCACAGCCTGTGGCTTCAGATTGGACGCCCCCCTTAGAAATGTACGCACCATGGGCTGCTGGGACAGGGAAGTATAACCCCCACAGGTCAATGCAGAGGAGATGGCCGCCAATTGGCGTTTGATAGTGTTAACGGCTAAGCCTTTATCCAAGCTGTCCTGGAGGAAGTCCAGAACGTTAGGTATAGTTGCCCTAAGTGGATCCAAGGTCTTACCTATACACCAGGTGGAGAAAGACCGCCAGGTAGACTCTACTGGCTTATCATTTCGCCTTCTTGGGTTTGCTTTTGGTTTTTCATTCATTTGTTTATCTTCCATGACATAAAAAAATATACAGAGGTGTGCTCCAGTATGGATGGATGGATGGATGGAAGGAAGGAAGGAAGGTTTAGGCATGGAGGGAGGGAGGAAGATCCTGGCAGGGAGGAAGGAAGGAAGGAAGGAAAGAAGGAAGGAAGAAAAGAAGGAAGATTCAGGAAACGAGGAAAGGTTATTCAGGAAGGGAGGGACGAAGGAAGGAAGGGAAAGAAAGAAAGAAGAAAGAAAGAAAGAAAGAAAGAAAGAAAGAAAGAAAGAAAGAAAGAAAGAAAGAAAGAAAGAAAGGTTGATTCAGGGAGGGAGGGAGGGAGGAACATCCTGGCAGGGAGGAAGAAGGAGAGGGGAAGGAAGGAAGGAAAAGGGAGAGAGGAAAAGAAGAGATGGGGGAAGAAAGGGAAGAAAGGAAGGGAAAAAGGATCATTTCAAAACAACACACTGCACAGTTACTGGGAGCAAATATCATTCATTATGGCTAGCCAATTTCTGAATATGCAATTCCTCTTATTATAACTAGGAAACAATACCAATTAACACCGGATTAAATCTCCCCAGCAATCTTATCTCTTCCTTTCAGGTAAGCATTCGGAATTCTCAATGTAATCTTATTTTTTAAACCTGAAGAAACATGCTGTATTGGTGAATACCGGATAAAGAGGCTGTTTCCTAAAGCTCCTCAATCATGGCCCACCCCCACCCACCCCCACCTCTTTGGATAGTATTTCCTCCCTTTTCAATATCACTTCTACTCCAGCTCCTCCAAGGTTAGGGGTTAATTAGTAACTTTCCTCTGAGGCTCTTATCCTGTCCCTCCTGGCTGCAAAATAGAATAGCTTGTCAACACTGATCACTCATGCCTGAAGTGTTTAAGAAGAAGAAGAGAAGAAAAAAACAACAACTACTGGAGCACAAGAGATGCAAACTATCAAAATATCAGCGTTCATCCACAGATCTCAACCTTTTGAATATACAGCAGGCTTTATGCCAAGTCGGTACAGGCAGTGCTTGAGTTACGACCACAACTGAGCCCAAAATTTATGAAGGAAGGAAGGAAGGAAGGAAGGAAGGAAGGAAGGAAGGAAGGAAGGAAGGAAAGAAAGAAAATAAGGAGAGAAAGGGAAAACAAGAAAGGAAAAATAGACGGAAGGAAAAATGTGAAGGAAGAAAGAGAAGAGAGAGAGAGAGGGAAAGAAAAAAAGGAGAGAAAGGGAAAACAAGGAAGGAAAGATGGAAGGATGGAAAAATGGGAAGGAAGAAAGAGAGAGAAAGAGAGAAAATGAAAGAAAGGGAAAACAAGGAAGGAAAGATGGAAGGAAGGAAAAATGTAAGGAAGAGAGAGAGAGAAAGAAAAAATAAGGAGAGAAAGGGAAAACAAGGAAGGAAAAAGAGAAGGAACGAAGGAGGAAGGAAATAAAATATGGGTAGAAAGGGAAAACAAAGAGGAAAGTATAGAAGGAAGGAAGGAAAAAAGGGAAGAAAGGAAGAAAGAGAGAGAGAGAAAATGAGAGAAATGGAGAAAAGGAAGGAAGGAAGGAAGGAAGGAAGGGGAGAAAGGGAAAAAGGGAGGGAGGGAGGGAGGGAAGGGGAAGGAAGATGTTTGCCACATTAAGTCAGTTCGCTCCATTTTACAACTTTTTTTGCCGCCATTGTTAGGTGAATCATTGCAGTTGTGAGAAAAGAAGGAACAGCACAGAGCTGATAAGGAATCTGGAGACTAAGATGTCCAAGGAAACATTGTGTGAACTAGATATGTTTTCGTGTAATAAAGAGAAGGATTAGGCAGTGATATGATACCTATCTTCCAATATTTGAAGGGCTGTCAAAGAGAAGAGGGAGTCAAGCTATTCTCCAAAGCACTTTGAGGGCAGGAGAAGAAGCAATAGGTGGAAAAACACTAAAGAGAGACCCAATCTAGAACTAAGGAGAAATTTCATGAAGAGAATAGAATTACTGAGTTGAAAGGGACCTTGGAGGTCTTCTAGTCCAACCCCCTGCTTAGGCAGGAAACCCTACACCTCTCCAGACAAATGGTTATCTAATCTCATCTTAAAACTTCCAGTGTTGGAGCATTCACAACTTCTGGAGGCAAGCTGTTCCACTCATTAATTGTTCTAACTGTCAGGAAATTTCTAGTTAATTCTAAGTTGCTTGTCTCCTTGATTAGTTTCTACCCATTGCTTCTTGTCCTGCCCTCATGTGCTTTGGAGAATAGTTTGACTCCCTCTTCTTTGTGCAGAAATATCGGAAGACTGCTATCATGTCTCCCCTAGTCCTTCTTTTCATCAAGCTAGACATACCCAGTTCCTGCAACCGTTCTTCATATGTTTTAGCCTCTTTGTTGCTCTTCTCTGCACTCTTTCTAGAGTCTCCACATCATTTTTACATTGTGGAAACCAAACCTGGATGAAAATGAGAACAATTAATCAGTGGAATCATTTACCTCCAGAAGTTGTTGTGGATGCTCCATCACCACACGTTTCCAAGAAGAGATTGCACAACACCGCCCCGAGTCCCTTTTTGGGAGAGGGGCGGTCTAAAAATCTAGAAATAAATAAATATAAATAAACCATTTGTCCCAAATGTTATGGGGTCTCCTGATCAAGGAGGGGATTGAACTAGAAGACCTCCAAGGCTCCTTCCCACCACGTTATTTTCTTTTATGTCCTATGTCTCTTATTCAACTACTGATCAAAGTTCAGCTGAACTTTGGAAGCCAAAATCTAACAGATGTTGCCACCCATTGAGACACTTTGATTTCCTTACTGATGGTTATTTATTAGCATCAGCGAGACAAATCTCCTTTAAGCCTTAAACATCTGGGAACAGTAATTTTGGGCAAGACACCCATTTGATTGATTGGTTATGTGCCATTGAGTCATATCAAGTCTTATCACAATTTATTAAGATATATCTTGATGGCTGCGAGGAAAATTTGGCCACACAATTGTAAAAGAGACATTTTTTGCCATCAGTATCAAACTGAGAAAGCAAACTTGGAACATTAACAATGTAAACAATAAACAATATAAATTCAGAACAGAAGTTTGACTAAATTTAACAAGATTGCCTTCCTTATGTCTTACATGTCACACAATAAGATGAACTCAAATACTTAGAGAATGCCTTTAAGGAGGAAGTATTTGATGTACAGTTAGTAACCAGAAGCAAATTTAATGTTTATAAATAATTCGATGTAATCTCCAGCTGGGTACAGTAGGAGGGAATCTAAAACTTAACATTTCACTTATTTTTAATATTTTTTATACAATCATGTGAAATTATTTTAGATAATGATAAATAGAGGCATCAATGTAAATATTAATATTTAGAGTTTAGTAGTGATTGACAATTGCTTCTCAAGTTGATTTAATGAGTGTGGTTTCATATTCAATTAATTATTGAATCAATGAAATAAGGAATTTTAAATTTTATGATAATTGTCAATTCTCTGTTTATTTACCCATACTTAATTTTCCTTCTGCTATGCCCTTCCACACAATTATTTTTCTTTCTTCCAGGTAGTCAAGCCAAAATTATATATATATAATACATACATACATACATACATACATACATACACATATATATATGTGACCTGGGATTGAAGTGTGTGTGTCTGTGGTGGGTTTCAAATTTTTTAGAACCTCTTCTGTAGGTGTGGCCTGCGTTGTGGGAGTGGCTTGCCAGCTATGTGACCGAGAGGGAGTGGCTTGCCAGCCATGTGACTGAGTGGGAGTGGCTTGCCTGCCATGTGACTGAGTGGGAGTGGCTTGCCAGCCATGTGACTGGGTGGGTGTTGCTTGCCAGCCATGTGACTGGGTGGGTGTGGCCAACTTGTAAAATGTGGTGAAACTCACTTAACAATGCTCTTACCGCTTTCTTACCGCTTTTTGATGCAAAGGGGCCAATTGTGCATGCGCGCACAGTGTGTGGCACCTGCACAATTAATAACAGAATAACAGAGTTGAAAGGGACCTTGTAGGTCTTCTAGGCCAACCCCCTGCCTCTCCTCTCCTGGATATTGAAATGTAGATGTCAACTTGCAAAATCATTTCTAGTCTGCTCTTGAGTTGCCTTAGGCAGCAAGGGGGGAGCACATTCCATGCACATCTTCTTCCAGGGTCGGATCTCAGATTACCAAAGCCACCTTGGACTGAGGCGTGGACTTCTACAGCCCACAGGAGTGCCTTGTTGGAGAATGTGATTTATGACACAGACTGAGGGGAGGGGGGAAACAGGATCAAAGTTGAACCATATGTTGAACTATAAACTGATTACGACAGCGTTGACCTCACTGGAGCAGCTGCCAACCTGCTGCTCCTAAGAAATAACTAGTTTTATTTTGAAACTTGGCTGGATACTCATGAATTAATTAGGGCATCTGTTGGAACCTTGACAGTAGATTGATCTCTTCTCATCTCTTGGCCGTTGTGTCATTCTCTAAAGTTTGTTGGCATACCTTGGTTAGAACCTGAATTGAGTTTTCTTCCGTCATGTTTCAGTGGATATTGCATATGGTCCTGTAGCTTTCCACTTTGGAATGACTGGGGTGTTGATCTAACTTCATTTTCTACTACTAGAGGTCCATGTGTGTAAGGAATATCTTCGAAGGTATCTTGAATATCATCATCTCTACCATGTGTAGTATCACTATCCTTCTTCCATCATAAAGTCTGTAAAGATTCTCAGTCATCCAGGGAATGGGGCAACTGGACTTGTTTTATTTCCTTTTGAAGACATTTTGCTTCTCATCCAAGAAGTTTCTTCAACTCTGAAGAGGTTTTGCTTCTCATTCCATTCCCCACTATCCTGTCAGAGTTGAAGAATCTTCTTGAATGAGAAGTGAAACGTCTTCAAAAGAAAAAAAAAATCTAAGAAAGTCCACTTACCTCCTGAAAAGCATCTTTGGGTTTTTCCATCTTACTTCAAAGAAAAGGCAGTCAACCCAGTGGTGCGATTCAAATAATTTAACAACCAGTTCTCTGCCCTAATGATTTCTTCCAACAACCAGTTCACCAAACTGCTCAGAAACTTAACAACTGGTTCTCCCAAAGTGGTGCGAACTGGCTGAATCCCACTACTGGGTCAACTTATTCTTCTCCAAAGCATGTGAAGGTAAGAGAAGAAGGAATGGGTGGAAATTAAGCAAGGAGAGAACCAACCTAGAAGTAAGGAGACATTTCCTGAGAGTGAGAACAATTAATCAGTGGAATGACTTGCCTCTACAAGTTGTGAATGCTCCAACACTGGAGGTTTTGAAGATGAGATTGAAGAACCATTTGTCTGAAATGGTATAGGGTTGCCTGCCTGGGTTGGACTAGAAGACCTCCCAGGTCCCTTCCAACTCTGTTAATCTGTTGTTCTGTTATTCTGTTAGTTATTCTCTTCCTATTGATGTCCTTTGGCATATTAATTCAAGGTTGGGACCTCCTTCTGAGTTCAGAGATCTTTTGAAAGACTTTTGGTTGTAAGGAGCTTTTCAAGAAGCCTGAAATACTTGAATATGAGTTTCTCTACCACCACCCCCGATACACATCTTTACTAAGATGCACAGTATAAATCCACTTGTCATTCCAACATTAATAATGATAATTAATCTTGCCTGAGTCCCTTTTTTGCTGAAGCAGAAAATATATCATTTATTGTGAAGGTTTATGGGAACAAAGATTCTTTAATTAGAATGGGGTCCTTCTATAGACTCGCTCCAGGATCATCACTTTAAGAAAAAAAAACATAATACAGCCCAATTCACTGCCTGTGTCTGGAATAATACTGGAAAACCAATAAAGCTTTCTCATTTCATTTTCAGTAGAGTTGGAAACGCAAGTGGCCGCTATGTTCTTATTTTTCAATGAATGAGATGAAATTCTAGGTATTCTAAACTATTATTGTAGCAAATGTTATAGAAATAACGTAAGGTTTGAAAGCTGTGCGGTCTGCAATCCAATTTTGTAAAAATGATCATAACGTCAAAGAACATGTCATCTATCCATGGGTGTGTGTTGTGGGCCAGCAGGAGCTGTTGGAGCTGCAACCAGACTCCGACAGTGAGGGTCTCTATGAGTCGGCTCTGGAAGATGTGGAGGACCCTGGACAGGGTACTGACTCCGAGCGGGGATCAGAGAGGCTGGTTGGCCACCAGGAGGCACCTGAGGCATGGAGCAGTGGTGAAAGCCAAAGGGAGTGTGCTCCTGACGTCATGCCTTGGAGCAGTGGGGAGGAGGCAAGGGAGTTGGTCTTGGACGCTAGGCAACGAAGGGCTTATAGATGTAGAGAACAACTACGCAGATACAGAAGATAATTGGACCCAGGGGGTTGTAATTAGGCTCCTCTCAAGATAGTATTTAAGGAGGGACTTTCATGGAGGCTGGTTTCAGAGTTCAATTTATTTACAAACGCTGGAGAAGCGCTCTCGTGCCTGTGACTTATCTTGGAAGTCTGGATTGCTGCCAAGATCTAGTCAGTGTGTTAATTTATTGTGAATAAATCGTCAAGCAGTATTCTTGTCTTGAGAGTGCTTTGGTGTATGAAGAGGGGGTCAGAACAGGTGTGTATGCATGTGTGTGTGTCATAGGGTGCTGAAAGCATGACCCCTCAGTGTGTGCCCCACCACCTGCGCCTGTGCCTGCGCATATGATCTCCCACACATGGACTTGCGACCTCCACACTCCCTCTTTCCTTGTGCATGCACCCCGTCATTCACTCACCCATTTTTGCCTCCACGTTGGTGCAGAAGGCTTTCCAGGTCCAAAATGGACCACTGGGGGGGGGGGGGGGGGCTGGCTTGCGTGGCTTATTTGTGAGCTTAAATGTAGGGTTCCACATGTATGAATCTGTCTACCATGAATGGATGAATTGATGGACAGTTGGATGGATGGTATTCAGAGGTGGTATTCAGCAGGTTCCGACCAATTCTAGAGAACCGGTAGCAGAAATTTTGAGTAGTTTGGAGAACCGGTAAATGCCACTTCTGGCTGGCCCCGCCCCCATCTATTCTCTGCTTCCCGAGTCCCAGCTGATCGGGAGGGAATGGAGATTTTATAATATCCTTCCCCTACTATGCCCACTGTTCTGTAGGGAGAACGAGGCAGACAGGGACTGAGGCAAGGCAGGTTGAAGCTAACACAACCTTTATTTACACAAAGACAACAGCTCAGAATCACGGCAAACTCGGAAAGGCAAACAGCCGAACAAATGACACCTGACAGCTCTTTTATACCCGAGCTGTCAAGCAGCAGTCCAATCGGGAGGCTGGATTCTCCCCGAGCTGTCAAGCAGCAGTCCAATCGGGAGGATGGGATTCTCCCGCCGGCTGGCTGGTGCGTCTTGGCCAATCAGGAGAGGCCAAGGCAAGTCTATGGCAGGAGGTTTCGCAAGCAAGTAGCAGGCTAGAGAAAGTTAGGAACGCTTCAGTCCGCAGTTAACAAGCTAGTGAAAGTGAGGAACGTTTCAATACACGACACCCACCAAGCCACATCAAGGCCACCAAGCTACGCCCACTGAACCACTAGTAAAAAAATTTGAATCCCACCACTCGTGTGTATGTATGTTCCAGCGTAACTCTGGAACGCCTCAAGCAATTTCAACCAAACTTGGTATACAGATGACTCTCTGGAAACAAATACTGTGGGGGTAAGACACCCTTAACACCCACAGGGGGTGTGCTCTGTTAGGATACAGCCTGCTGTGCCCTAAAATGGCTTCTACTGTACAGCGCAATGGAGTTGCCATGGTAACGGCTTCACAGCACTCTACAAGGGGACTCCCTCTGGTAAGGGGGAAAATCCAACATTAGAAATTACTTTTGGTCTGGACATTTTCCCCTTATAAATAAATACCTGGGTAACGCCGGGTTGTCAGCTGGTACATTTCTAAAAATAATAGCCTCTATTGTGAAGTTCATCTGTCTGAGTTGATGTCTTTTAGCATCACTGCTCCTTCTGAGTTCCAATGGTTGTGAGAAGAACGGTTGCAGGATTTGGGTGTGGCCAGTCTAGAGAAAAGAAGGACTAAGGGGGATAGCAGTCTTCAAGTATTTGAGGGGCGGCCACAAAGAAGAGCAGGTCAACCTATCCCTAACTATAAACCTGTGGCTCATTTTGGGTCCCAGGAGGCTTCAAGGAGGCCTGCGAGGCACAAAATTGGGTGCAGGGCAGTGGTGGGATATGACCGGTATGCCCCGGTATGGGCATACCGGTGCCTGCTGGGAGCACCAGGTACCTTCCGGTATGGTGCTCCGGAGGGCCCGCCTGACCTCACTGGTGATTGGAGCATCACAGGCAGTAAGTACACATGGTGGATGCCCGGCCCCATTGCACCATACCGGTTGCACTGGGATCTGGAACCCACCACTGGTGCAGGGGGGAATGGTGCTCCCCCCCCACAGCCCATTTCTGGTCCCAGGAGATTTCAGGGAGGACTGTAAAATGGGGCATGGGGAGGGGGCACATGTCCACAAGAGTTGGAAGGGACGTTGGAGGTTTTTTAGTCCAACCCCCTGTGTAGGCAGAAAACCCTGTACTTGTGATGGCAAAGTGTTGTGGCCCAGCCAGTGCCGCTGTCACCAGACTCCGAGAGTGATACTCCATACGAGTCAGCTACAGAAGGGATGTGCGATCCTGGACAGGATTCGGAGGCTGAGCAGGAATCCGAGAGTCTGGTCGGCCACCAGGTGGCGCCAGAGGCATGGAGCAGCGGTGAGAGCGAGAGGAGGAGGACTCCCGTTGCCCTGCCTTGGAGCAGCGGAGAGGATAGTGACTCAGGACTTAGTAGGGCGTTTCGGGATGCTCGTTTCCGGCGCGCCCACAAACGCCAGGAGCGTGGGCGTAATTATAGGCAGTAAAGAGCTCTCAGGTGCTGTTGGGAGACGCCCTTTTTAGGTTATAAAAGGGTTGACTCTGGACAGGCTCTGCGTAGCAATCAACAAAGGACTTTGGACAGCAACTCTAGTCTGAGATCCTGGCAAGCTGGATTGCTGCTTTTGTGTGTTCTGTCTTTGTGAGTTCTGTCTTGGTGGCTTGCTGCCACAAAGCCTCTTGTCTGTTGGTGTAATAAACCTTGTTCCCTTGTACTGTTCCGGAGTGTGTGTACTGTGTGGGCAACGGAGGAAGGGGGGGGGGGGTCAGAACAGATTGATTGCTACCCCAAACGTATCTCCATTCAGCTATGATGGAGCAACTTCAGGCGGAGAATGCTCTCTTCGCACAGCAACTTGCCTTGCTAACAGCGCAGGTTGCACAGCTGTCTGCTCCTGCCAACCCCCCACCCCCCCAGCAGCAACGAAGGAAATGCCCAGTGGCCATGCCGGATAAGTTTGATGGCAGTCCGAAACTTTTCCCGGCGTTCCTGGGCCAATGCCGGTTGTTCATTGCCTTGAGAGCGGAGGACTTTCCCACCGACCAGACGAAGGTGGGCTTTGTGATAAGCTTGCTCTCAGGCACAGCAGCACAGTGGGCTACGCCTTTGCTGACTCAGCCGAGCCCCCTGCTGGATGACTTCCAGGGTTTTTGCACTCATCTTCGGCTGACGTTCGAAGACCCCATCAAAGGAGAAACAGCCACCAGACTCCTGAAAGAGTTGCACCAAGGGCGTGGTTCTTTACTGGACTACATTACCGAGTTTCGGCTGCTCAGTCAGGACTCTGAGTGGAATGAGCCAGCCCTTATGGATGCTTTTCAGGATGGCCTGTCAGAGGACCTGCAGGATGAGCTGGTGAGAGTGGACAGGCCTCCAACGTTTGACGCGTTGGTTCATCTATGCCTCCGGATTGACGGCTGGCTGCAGAGGCGGAGGCCTCGCCGAGCGTCCCGGGAGGTGCTGAGAGTGCCAGTTCCACGAGAGACTCCTGTCCCACGAGAGGAGCCCATGGAGTTGGGTGCAGCCAGACCCCGCTTGTCACGCACGGAGATGGAGAGACGGCGTGCAGGGGGGTTGTGTTTTTACTGTGGGGATCCGGGACATCTGGCTACGGGTTGCCCCAAGAAGGGAGGTAGAGGGGCTGCACGGTCTACGGCCCCCCCTCAACGACGAACCTCCGTCTCGGGAAACGGGGAAAGCCCGATCTGAGGGAGACTTCGGGTCGGGCACAGGCTGGAACAGAGGCGGAGGGGCCTCCACGACATCTGATTCTTGCAGCGCACATTCTCTTGTCGGGTAGTCCGCAGGGAATACCAGCCCATGCCTTGGTCGATTCTGGGGCTACCACGAATTTTATGGATGCAGCGTTTGTCACGAAATATCACGTCCCTCTGTGCCCGGTAGACCCTCCGATGCGAGTGGAGACCATTGACGGCCGGGTGCTTCTGTCTGGGCCCATCAAGAACGCCACGCAGCCTTTGTGCCTGATCCTCGGGGAGCATGAGGAGGCCATTCAATTTTACGTGGCTTCGGGTCTGCATTTCCCCGTGGTGTTGGGCTTAGCTTGGCTGCGGGCGCACGATCCCCAGATCCACTGGTCGCAGAACCGCATCTCGTTCCCGTCCTTGCAATGCGTGGACCATACCCGTCATGTTTGCGCGGCTCAGGTGCCCAGTTCGGCCGAGGTGACAGTGCCGCCGGATTTAGCGGAGTTCGCGGACGTGTTTAGCGAGCAGGAGGCGGATCAACTGCCACCGCACCGGCCTTACGACTGTCCCATTGACCTGGTACCTGATGCGAAACTCCCGACGGGCCGCCTATACTCCATGTCTGAACCGGAGTTGGCCGCATTGCGGGACTTCCTTGACAAGAACCTTGCCCGGGGTTTTATCCGGCCTTCGTCTTCGCCCTTGTCTGCCCCGGTTTTGTTCGTCAAAAAGAAGACCGGGGATCTAAGACTTTGTTGCGATTACCGGCGCTTGAACGCCATCACGATCCGTAATCGCTACCCGTTGCCTCTGATTCCCGAGTTGTTGGAGCGGCTCCGGGAGGCCGTGGTGTTTACAAAACTGGACTTACGTGGAGCTTACAATCTGGTCCGAGTCAGGGCGGGGGACGAATGGAAGACAGCCTTTGGCACCCGATACGGACATTTTGAGTATACGGTCATGCCGTTCGGGTTGACCAATGCCCCAGCTGTCTTCCAACATTTTATGAACGATATCTTTCGGGACCTTTTGGATCAGTTTGTCGTCATCTACCTGGACGACATCTTGATCTACTCTACGTCCCGGAAGGATCATCAACAGCACTTGCGTCAGGTCTTGCAGCGCCTTCGAAAGCATCGCTTGTTTGCCAAGCTGGAGAAGTGTCAGTTCTGGCAGACCACCATCGAGTTCCTGGGGCACCGTATATCCCCTGAAGGAATTGCGATGGAGCCAGGCAAGGTGGAGGCATTACGAAGTTGGCAATCTCCTCGACGGATGAAAGACATTCAGAGACTCCTCGGGTTTGCCAACTATTACTGGTCCTTCATCCCCGGCTTTGCTTTCTTGACCGCGCCCCTCACTCGACTCCTGCAAAAGAAAGTGCCGTTTCACTGGGGGTCCACGGAACAACAAGCGTTCGTGGCCTTGAAGCGCGCTTTTACAAAGGAGCCGATCTTGAAACACCCTGATCCCCATCGCCCCTTTGTAGTCGAGGCGGATGCGTCCGACATCGCGGTGGGGGTGGTGTTATTGCAGGCTCACGCCCCTGATGGCACCCTTTTCCCTTGCGCCTATTACTCTCGGAAACTCAATCCTTCCGAGCGCAATTATACCATCTGGGAGAAAGAGTTGCTGGCTATCAAGGCGGCGTTCGAAGCCTGGCGACATCACCTGGAGGGGGCCAGGCATCAGGTCGAAGTCCGGACAGACCATCGGAATCTGGAGTTTTTGACAACAGCGCGGAAGCTCAATCAGCGCCAGATCCGGTGGTCTCTGTTTTTTGCCCGGTTCCACTTCAAGGTCACGTATATCCCCAGTGCCTTGAACCAGAGGGCGGATGCCCTATCCAGAAAGCCGGAGTACTCAGACCCTGCTGACTCCCTGCCCCCCCGGACGGTCCTACCCGTCGAGTCCTTCGCTGCAATCCAGGAACCCGTGGATTTACGGTCGTTGATACGGAATGCGCAGCGAAACGACGAGTGGGTGGAACAACGGCGGGCAGAGGTAGGGCCGACATCCCCGTGGACCTTTGACGAGGACCTTTTGAGGTATCGGGATCGGCTCTACGTGCCTGCAGGACCGCTCCGTGGATTGGTTCTCTCCCAATGTCATGACACTCCGGCAGCGGGACACTTTGGCCTGTTCAAAACTTTGCACCTGGTTTCCCGTACGTTTTGGTGGCCTCGCCTGCGACACGACGTGCAGACGTACGTCACGTCATGTGTGCAGTGTCGACAGGCCAAATCAGCGACGGGAGCTCCTCCAGGCTTGCTACAGCCATTGCCGACCCCGGACAGACCCTGGGGAGCCGTGTCCATGGACTTCTTGACGGAACTGCCTCCGTCGTCCGGTTTCACTACGGTCCTAGTGGTGGTGGACATGCTCACCAAGATGGCGCATTTCATCCCCTGCCGGAGATTGCCGACAGCCCGCGCCACCGCCCGCATGTTCATCCAGCACGTGTTCCGGCTGCACGGCCTACCTGACCGGGTCGTCTCCGATCGTGGTACACAATTCACGGCCCAGTTCTGGAAAGGGCTGATGGCCGCTCTTGACGTTCAAGTTTGTCTGTCCTCGGCGCACCATCCCGAAACCGATGGAGGGACGGAGAAGGTGATTGGGATTCTGGAACAATATCTGCGCTGCTTCGTGAACCAGCAGCAGAACAATTGGGCGGAGTACCTCGCCGTGGCGGAGTTTGCGTTCAACAACTCGCAGCACTCCTCCACACGGACGACGCCTTTCATGGCGAACGTCGGGTACCACCCTCGTTTTTTCCCTCTCACCCCCGTGGACTCTCCGGTCCCCGCAGCGCAGGATTTCCTCTCTGAGCTTCAGGCGGTTCACCAGATGGTGCGCCGCTACGTGAATCAGGCGAAGGAGGATTACAAGCGGGTGGCGGACAGGTCTCGCCGTGCTGTGCCGGAATTGGCCGTGGGTGATCGCGTGTGGTTGTCCACGCGGCATCTTCCGTCCCACCGGCCTACGAGGAAGTTGGACCACCGGTATCTGGGGCCGTTCCCTGTGGAGGCCGTTATCAATCCGGTGGCCTATCGCCTGACCCTCCCGCGCTCGATGCGAGTACACCCGGTGTTCCATCGCTCGCTCCTGATCCCTGAGCGGTCGGATTGTCCTCTCCGACGTCCCTCTTCACCCCTGCCGTCGTCGCCTGACGTGCACGCACGGCCATCGCACAGAGTGACCCGGATCCGTGACTCGAGATGGCTCAAGGGTCGGTTCCAGTATTTGGTCGACTGGGCGGACGAGGACTCGGACGGGGGGTCCTGGACCGATGCGACGGCTGTGCATGCTCCAGCTTTGGTGCGGGCCTATCATGGACAATTTCCCTCTCGACCGCATCCCGAGCGTCAGGCCCGGGGGAAGGGCCCTGCGGTGAGGGATAGTGTTGTGGCCCAGCCAGTGCCGCTGTCACCAGACTCCGAGAGTGATACTCCATACGAGTCAGCTACAGAAGGGATGTGCGATCCTGGACAGGATTCGGAGGCTGAGCAGGAATCCGAGAGTCTGGTCGGCCACCAGGTGGCGCCAGAGGCATGGAGCAGCGGTGAGAGCGAGAGGAGGAGGACTCCCGTTGCCCTGCCTTGGAGCAGCGGAGAGGATAGTGACTCAGGACTTAGTAGGGCGTTTCGGGATGCTCGTTTCCGGCGCGCCCACAAACGCCAGGAGCGTGGGCGTAATTATAGGCAGTAAAGAGCTCTCAGGTGCTGTTGGGAGACGCCCTTTTTAGGTTATAAAAGGGTTGACTCTGGACAGGCTCTGCGTAGCAATCAACAAAGGACTTTGGACAGCAACTCTAGTCTGAGATCCTGGCAAGCTGGATTGCTGCTTTTGTGTGTTCTGTCTTTGTGAGTTCTGTCTTGGTGGCTTGCTGCCACAAAGCCTCTTGTCTGTTGGTGTAATAAACCTTGTTCCCTTGTACTGTTCCGGAGTGTGTGTACTGTGTGGGCAACGGAGGAAGGGGGGGGGGTCAGAACAGCAAAGCTATAGTACATGTGCCACAGGTGGCATGCAGAGCCCTCTCTGTGGGCACGCCAGCCGTTTCCCCAGCCCACCTCCACCACCCATGCGTGTGCACCTCCCAGTGGCCAACTGGTCTTTGGGTCTCTGCTGTGCATGAGAGACACATGGGTCTATGCATGGGGGTGGGGTGTATGTGCAGGGGGCATTTACATTGCATTTTGGGGGGTTGTCCTGTGCATGTGCGTCCCCCCTGTACCCCATTTTGGGCCTGGAAGTCCTCCTGCACCAACAGGGAAGGCAATAATGGGTGAAGGGGGGCATGTGTGGGGGAGGCATGTGCATGTGGGGGGCATGCGCAGCAACACTCACATAGCATTTTGGGGTTTTGCACGCGCATTCAGCACTTGGCACCAAAAAGGTTAGCCATCACTGCCCTATACCGTTTCAGACAGATGGCTGTCCAACATCTTCTTAAAGACTTCCAGTGTTGGGGCATTCACAACTTCTGGAGGCAACTTCTGTTCCACTGATTAATTGTTCTAACCGTCAGGAAGTTTCTCCTCAGTTCTAGGTTGTTTCTCTCCTTGATTAGTTTCCACCCATTGCTTCTTGTTCTGCCCTCGGGTGCCTTGGAGAATAGTTTGACTCCCTCTTCTTTGTGGCAACCCCTGAGATATTGGAACAATGCTATCATGTCTCCCCTAGTCCTTCTTTCTATTAAACTAGACATACCCAGTTCCTGCAACCGTTCTTCATATGTTTTAGTCTCTAGTCTCCTCATCCTCTTTCTTGCTCTTCTCTGCACTCTTTCCAGAGTCTCTACATCTTTCTTTACATCATGGCGATCAAAACTGGATGCCATATTCCAAGTGTAGCCTTATCAAGGCATTGTAAAGTGGCATAAACACTTCACGTGATCTTGATTCTACCCCTTCTGATTATGCAAAAAATTAGAGCATAATCCAGGTTACATTAAATCACTGAATATTCCCAGAAGAATTTTTGACTGCAAAATCTCCACGGTGCATGAAGAAGGAAAATGTCACTGGGACTATTGTGTAAGAAGTGACAAAATTGAATATGCCTAAAAGGAAGATCTGGAAGTTGTGAGTGCCAAAGGGAAACAACAAGGGAAAGATTTAGAATTAGAGCAGTGTCGGTCATTATTATTATTATTATTATTATTATTATTATTATTATTATTATTATTATTATTATTATTATTATTATTATTATTATTATTATTATTATTATTATTATTATTATTTTTTATTATTATTATTATATTGTATCACAGCGGCCAGTTGTTTCGCCGGATTTGGCATTGATTACTAGTCGGGCCCCACCCAGGGGCCTAGGACGTCGTAACGTATTTTCGTAATATACGTGCAGATCCAAGCAGTGCAGCTTTTTGCATTTGACTGATGGTGATTTTGTCAAGTTTTTAACTGTTTTAAATGTAATTCCAGTGACTTTGGAAATAGCACCCAGTGTGCCGATTACCACTGGAATTACCACTGCTGGTTTGTGCCATAATCGTTGGATTTCAATTTTTAAGTCCAGGTATTTCGCGACTTTTTCATGTTCCTTCTCCTCGACCCTGCTATCACCTGGTATTGCGATGTCTATGATTGCAACCTTCTTTTTCTCAACCAGTGTGATGTCTGGTGTGTTATGCGCCAGTATTTTGTCTGTTTGTATACGAAAATCCCATAGGATCTTGACCATCTGATTTTCGGTGACTTTTTCAGGCTTATGTTCCCACCAGTTTGTTGTTGTTTTAATATTATAATTTTTGCACAAATTCCAGTGAATCATTTGTGCTACTGAATTGTGCCGAAATTTATAATCAGTCTGCGCGATTTTTTTACAGCAGCTGAGTATGTGGTCAACAGTTTCATCAACTTCTTTGCAGAGTCTGCATTTGGCATCATCAGATGATTTTTCGATTTTGGCCTTAATGGCATTTGTTCGGATAGCTTGTTCTATTATTATTATTATTATTATTATTATTATTATTATTATTATTATTACTACTACTACTACTACTACTACTACTACTACTACTACTATTATGACTACTACTACTACTACAACGGTGTAAAACTGTTTGGCAATTTGTTTTCTTGATTTGCATGTGCATTCTTTTTTTTTATCGGTGTCTTAAGCACTTCAGCTGTGAATGGTACCTATTGAATTTCAAGGACTTAATTAATTTTAATATAATTTCCCACAGTACAATTTGCTGTGCAAAGGGGATTAACTCCTCAACAGTTGAGCTGTAAAAGTAAATACAAAAACTATATAGATAATGGAAAGGGGGAGAAACAAAACCTATCCAGAGCTTGATTTGCATTTATATGGCTGCCATAAATGTAATGAGGTACAATTTGTTTAATGGTCAACATATATTGTCATAAATAGTGAGCGTTGCCAGAAATCACCGGGGGGGGGGGGGCAGTTCTGTTTTACACAGACCTGAATATTTGTGGGATTTAAAACAAACTGAGAGCAGGCGGAGTTATGGGGGTGGAGATAAACAAGCCATCAGCAGAGAGCAGAGCCAGCAACCTGCGGCTCTGGAGACGCATATGGCCCTTTCATCCCTCTGATGTAGCTCCCTGTCATCGGTCGGCTCCACAAGTGACAGGGCTTCTGGTTAGGACAGGTAAAGGAAAAAGGACGCCACACTAGGAGGAGACTCTATGGTGGGGAATCTGGACTTCCGGTCGGCTCCAAAATTGAACAGGGGGCTTCCGGTTAGTACCTTTGTGGCACTTTGAGTATTTATGGTTGCCAGCCCCTGCACTAGAGTCATTACACCATCACAAACAGGGAGGTTCTTTTGAACTTAAGAATCTAACTCATGGGTGTCAAGCTCAAGGCCCGGGGGCTGGATTCGGCCCATGGGGTACTTAGATCTGGCCTGCAGGGTCGCCCTAGAAATAGTGAAGGACCAGCCCGTGGTGCTTCTGCCAGTGAAAACGGAGCTGGTGAGGGCTGTGCGTGGCCCTCCTGAGATCTATTTTCTCTGGCAGAGAGTTGCAGGAGGTTGTGGCCAGTGAAAACGGAGCGTGGGTGCCCATTTTCACTGGCACAGCACTTGTGCCGCCACAGGCATCCCTGACACGAGTGATGTCGAGCTGGCCATGCCCACCTTGGTCACACCCAACCTGGCCCCTGGAGGTCAAACACAACCCTGATGCATCCCTCAATGAAATCAAGCTTCAAGTAGAAGGTACCATCTATGGCTAAGAGGACCTTGGTGTAGCTTCATCTGGTGGATCAGTTGTACCCTTGCTGTCAGCGTTCCAAATATCATGCAGAATTAAATCAGTCCAAGGCAGAGCCATCCTCAAAGTTCCAATTTAATAAGACAGACATGTTGGCACATCTGTGGAAATCCCAAATCTAAAAGCTTCCTGGGATTCCACCCAGTTGAAAGTTCATGATCTTATCCCCACACCCATAAATCCATCACATGGTCCAATCTTCTTCGGCCACGCTGGCATCTCCACCCTGCTGGTTCTGGTAAGGTGCAGAGGTGCAGAGACAAAATATGACCTTGGGCTTCTAGAAAGGAATGGCAACGACACATTCCATAATTCTACTCCTTTCTATTCCCCCCTCCCAATTACTACACTAATGAAACAGCATAATGAAATAATAGAGAGTGTGGCAGGCCAAAGATCCTAAAAAGGAATATAACTGCAGGCCTGACATTTGCTGGATCAAATGGTCCTCCAGATCGTCACTCATGCATGTGTCAACTCACAACTCAACTATCACAATGACCTTTTCATGGGGTTACTATTGAAGACCACTCATAAATTTTAAGCGGGACACAATGCAATCTCAGGGTTGGACCATTGCAATGTGCTCTACATGGGCTATCTTAGGAGAGCATTTGGAAGCTACAGCTGATTCGGAATGAGGTGGAGCAGGAAGTTCTCAGAGCAGGAAGGGCGTCCCATGTAATACCACTGTTTCATGAGTTGCACTTTGCTGCCCATTTGCTTCCAGGTGCAATTCAAGGTGTTGGTAATCACCTTTAAAGTCCTTCAAGGTATGGGCCTTACTGAATTAAGGTGGAGTCATTGCACCAGCACAAATGGTCCAACAGGAAGGTTCTTTGGGACTCAAGACTCTAGTTTGAAATATACTATATGGCCCAAAGTATTTGCTCACCCATCCAAATAATCAGAATCAGGTGTTCCAATCCCTTCCATGGCCACAGGTGTATAAAACCAAGTCCCTAGGCATGCAGGCTGTTTTGACAAACATTTGTGAAAGGATGGGTCGCTCTCAGGAGCTCAGTGAATTCCAGCGTGGAACTGTGCTAGGATGCCACCTGTGCAACAAATCCAGTCGTGAGATTTCCTCACTCCTAAATATTCCACAGTCAACTGTCAAATGTCTTATAAGAACGTGGAAGTGTTTGGGAATGACAGCAACTCACCCACAAAGTGGTAGGCCACATAAACTTGTCCAACATCCGTGTGTGACCTCACAAATGTGTTTCTGGAAGAATGGTCAAAAATTCCCATCAACACACTCCTGAACCTTGTGGACAGCCTTCCCAGAAGAGTTGAAGCTGTTACAGCTGCCAAGGGTGGACCGATGTCATATTGAACCCTATGGATTAGGAATGGGATGTCACTTACAGTAAATTCATATGTGAGTAAAGGCAGGTGAGCGAATACTTTTGGCAATATAGTGTAGAAGAGGATGTAGTTTCCTCTGGTGGATCAGTTGTACCCTTGCTCGACCAAATGGCCCTCCAGATTCACTCATGCTTGTGTCAGCTCACAATTTAACTATCACAATGGTCCCTACATGGGGTTAATGTTGAAGACCACTCCGAAATTTTAACTGGGACACAATACAAGCTCAGGGTTGGACCATTGCGATGTGCTCTACATGGGCCACCCTAGGAGAGCATTTGGAAGCTACAGTGTCATGTGCAAACCATCTTTTCTTTTGGACTTCAGCCCTGCCACACTTTCTACTGTCTACTTTCTATTGTGGGAAAATGGGAGGGGTGATTATACAAAGTTGGGTGATATGCAGCCATAATAACATTCTTCTTAGAAAGTTAAGGTCACTTTTGTCTCTGCAACTGGCCGGAACTGGATGGGAGGAATCTGTCTTTGTGGCAGTGGAAGAGTGGACCATGTGATGAAGTTGTGGGTGTTGGGTCAGGATCTTGAACTTTCAACTAGGTGGGGAAAACCCGGGAAGCTTTCAGATTCGGGTTTTCGCAGATCTGCCAACATGGCTCATTTAATAAATTGGAACTTTGAGGAATCCTTTGCCTTGGACTCTGATTTATTTTTGGATGCTATTTGGAACTCTGACATACAGCTGGTGCAGAGTGAGTTGAAAAGGGCAGTTCTCGGGGAGGGTGAAAAATGAGATACCAGAAGTTTGGGAAGGCTGGAAATGGACCCATTTCCATCCTCCAGCGCCCCCCGGAGCCTGGGAAGGCTGTTTTCACCCCCCTGGAGGCTCGAGGAAAGCCTCTGAAGCCCGGGGAGGGGGAAACACCCCACCACCACCACTGTGATGTAAGAGGCCGACTAGGCCATGCCTACCATGCCCACGCTCACCCAGCAACCAGGCAGAGAACTCCTTGCTAAAATTTTTGAAGCCCATCCCTGCTTCCAGGTGTAATTCTTACTGATTTAAGGTACCAACTGAGATTGCCCTCTCAACCCCATCCCACGGCCATTCTGGCAGAGGAAGCATGCAAAGAAGCCTGCCCCATCAGCCAGGGTACTCCAACTGATGGAGTCCAGAAGGAGAGACTTTTCTGTCATTGTGCCTATTCTTTGAAGCATCTTGTCCCTGGAATGAGGTTAGCTCCAACCCTTCTGACCTTCCAGAAGATCTAAAGGCCTGGCTCTGCCCATTGGCTTTGGGCTTCAATGGGCGACCATTATATCAAGGGGTTTTCTAAGAAAACATTGCAAGGAATAAGAGAGTCCCATAAGAACGAAACTTGTAAAAAGAATGATTTGGGCGAGGAGACGGAAGAAGTGGATGCACAATGCTACCCATCAGAAAGGCTGAAAGTTAGAACCCCCAGAATTTTAATCCTGGAAATGGCCACTCCAACATCAGTCAGAATAGAGCTGGAAGGTACCCCAGAGGTCCTCTAGTCCAACCCTCTGCTCAAGCAGCAGACCCTACACCATTTCAGACAGGTGGCTGTCCAGTCTCTTCTTTAAAAATCCTCTAATGATGGAATACCTACAACTTCCGAAGGCAAGTTGTTCCATTGGTTAATTGATCTATTAGAAAGTTTCACCTTAGTTCTTGGTTGCTTCTTTCCTTGATTAGTTTCCATCTATTACTTCTTGTCCTGCCTTCAGGTTCTTTGGAGAATAGGTTCAAACCCCTGTCCTTCTTTCTGGAAGCCCCTTAGATATTGGAAGACTGCTTTCATGTCTCCCCTTCTTTTCATTAAACCAGAAACACTCAATTCCTGCAACCATTCCTCATATGTTTTAGCCTCCAGTCCCCTAATCACCTTGGTTGTTCTTTGCATGCATTCCAGAGTCTCAACATGGTGGCAATCAAAACTGGGTGCAATATTCCAATTGGGAACTTACCAAGGCATTATAAAATGGTCTTGACACCTCATGTCAACTTGATTCTATTGCTCTGTTAATTCGGCCTAGGACTGCATTGGCTATTCTTTTATTTTCTATATTCTTTTGTGTTCTATTTGCCTTTACGCTGCTTCAAGCTGTTTTAATTTCCCAAACATAAATCACCTTCTCTCTCACTTCCAAACCAACCCCACCTCATCTTGCTGCATCTCTGCCAAATTTTCATAGCTACCAGTTGCTGGACTAACTAGCGAGAGCTCTTATAGAGACAGGGGCAGTGGTGAGATTCAATTTTTTTTTTACTACCGGTTCTCTGGGCGTGGCTTGGTGAGCATGGTGTGACTTGGTGGGTGTGGCTTGGTGGGCATGGCAGGGGAAAGGATACTGTAAAATCTTCATTCCCTCCCACTCCAGGGGGAACGATACTGCAAAATCTTCATTCCCACCACACTCCAGGGGAAGAATATTGCAAAATCTCCATTCCCACACCACTCCTGGAGAAGGATAGTGCAAAATCCCCATTTCCTCCCCACCCCACTAACTTGCTTTCCAGCTCCATTCTCCTGTGCAGGGCAACAAAAGAAGACCCAGCCAATTAGCTGGGACTCATGAGACAGGGAATAGATGGGGGTGGGGCCAGCCAGAGGTGGTATTTGCTGGTTCTCTTAGCTGGGACTCATGAGACAGGGAATAGATGGGGGTGGGGCCAGCCAGAGGTGGTATTTGCTGGTTCTCTGAACTACTCAAAATTTCCGCTATCAGTTCAGCAGAACTGGACAGAACCGGCTGAATATCACCTCTGGATAGGGCACCAGCAGTCCATGTTCTGGTCTTTTTGCAGGTAGCTTGTCCTCTCCCAATGACAACCGTGAGTGGAAAATTATTACAACTCCATTGTAGTTATTCTTGGTTATTCTCATACAATGTCAATTCGCATGCTTGCTGAATCGAAGGTTGATGACAGAAAACTGAAGATGGATTAGAAAAAAAGGTAACAAGGGTTGCAAACAAATCAACTAATCAATCTCCAACCAAATAACATGGTGACTGCTTCCTTAAGGACATGATCAACCAGCAGAAACTCATTTACTTGGGACAGATGAATGGGAGAGGATGATCAACTAGAAAAATGATTGGGTTTGACATGGTTGAGGCAAGTAGAGGAAGGGAAGGACAAGGATTTAGTCAAGCCAGCCTGGCCTGTTAATGTTAATGTTAATTTATTTTAAATGTACTGTTTCTTTTTTTTACAAAAAAAAATCGGTTTGGTCTTTTTGGAATTGAGTTTAATCTTTTTTTTAACTTTTGTGATGTGTGTTTTTAATGTTGTACGCCGCCCTGAGTCCTTTGGAGAAGGGCGGCATATAAATCCCCCCCCCAAAAAAGTCAATGGCCTTAAAGGGATTATGGGATTCTCCTTCAAAGCTTTACAAGAAATGGCTAAAATGGGGGAGCATTGCTGGCACAGTGGTTAGAGTGCAGTACTGCAGGCCACGTCTGCTGACTGCAATTTGGCAGATTGAATCCCATCAGGCTCAAGGTTGACTTTACCCACAATGTTCTGAGGTGGGTAAAATGAGGACCCAGGATGTTGGGGGGCAAGGTGCTGACTCTGTAAACCGCTTAGAGAGGGCTGTAAAAGCACTGTGAAGCGGTATATAAGTCTGTGATATTGCTTTTTGTCTATGCAGATTCTCAGTCATCCAGTGGACTTTCTGGTTTTCATAGAAAACACCTTCAAAGAAATACAAAGAAAGTCCAGTTGCCTCTTGAAAAAGCACCTCTGGGACAACCACGACCTGGATGGCTGAGAATCTGCCTAGACGTTTCAGCTATGCACTTTGGGATGAATGCCCTTTGAATGGTGCAGGAGTAGGAATGGATTTCCAGAAAAATTGCAGGAACTACATGCACTTCAGCTTGAGATGCAGACAACACAGACTCATCCCCAACATCCTGAAGCCAAGAAGCCTCCACATCCATTTGCACCACTCAGGTGACTCTGAGGACACAGATAAACCTCCAAGTGAATCACGAACAATGACTGTATGACAGGGGTGTCAAATTTGATTTCATTGAGGGCCTCATCGGGGTTCTGCTTGACCTTGGGGACCCTGGTGGGATTCAAATAATTTAACAACTGGTTCTCTGTCCTAATGACTGGCTGGCTGGGTGTGGCCATAGTGGGCATGGCCAGGGGTGTTAGGCAGGCAGCTCTCGGCCTCCTGCACCTCCTTGGGAGCAGAAACGGGCCACGGGGGGCATGGCACACAATCCTGTGCCCCTTTTGGGGTCTAGTAGGCCTTCCTGCACTTACCTGGGGCAGGAAGGGGCAGGGCAGGATGGGGTGGAGCCAGCCAGCAATTTAACAACCAGTTCATCTGAACCAGCCCGAACCGGCTGCATCCCACTGTAATGTCCTCGACTTGCAACCGGTCTTTAGTCCTCGACTTACGACCAGCCGCAAGTCCTCAACATATGACTGACAGCTCAGCAACCCAAAACTCTCACCAATTGGCTGAGACGTGCCTGGCTGGGAGTGGGCTTTTTACTATGTTCCCATTGGCTGCTCTGCTTGACACCTCCGTATAAATAGCTGTCAAGCCGAGCAAGGTACTGAACTGTTCTGTAGTTGCCTTGAGCTTGTTCTACTGCAAATAAAAGCTGTTCTCTTTACCTCAGCAAGTCTGACACCTCGTCTTTGGCTTCAACACCCATAACTGCTCCGGGGGGCAGGTGGGCGTGGCCAGAGAGGGCATGGACAGCTTGACATCACTCATGTCAGGGATGCCTGTGGTGTCCCGAGCACTCTTCCAGTGAAAACGGAGCTTGGGAGTGCTGTGTGCAACCCTCCTGAGCTCTATTTTCGCTGGCAGAGAGTTGCCGGAGGCCATTGCAGCAGAAAACGGAGCTCGGGAGGGCCGTGCGCTGCCCTCCCCAGCTCTGTTTTTGCTGGCAGAGGCACCATGGGCTGGTCCTTTTCCGTTTCCCGGGCAGCCCCACGGGCAAGATCTAAGTACCCTGTGGGCCAGATGCAACCCGCGGGCCTTGAATTCGACACCCCTGCTGTATGAGATCAGCTTTATTTTCACCTTCTTGCAATGTTAACTTGCCCACGTCTATCATGGTGGAAAACCTATTCTGAGAGGGCACGCAAATTCTTAAAACATGCCTAATCAGAGCACGGCACCGGGGGTTTGAATAAACCATCTAATGGAGGTGTAAGCTAAAAGGCAGAGACAAATGAAGACCATTTTGCTCCACAGCCTGCTTAAGGATTCGTGCTGCGAATGCTAATGTCAAGAGAATGAAAATCAATAATGGAAACAATATTACAAAGACCTCTTTATCCTTTTGGATGGCCACGGCTGAATGATTCGGTGATGAAGGGTTTTGCACAAGTGGTCGTAGCCTGAGACGCTTTTGATTCTTCTCATTTGAAAAGGGAGGAGGGTCCTTCATAACAGCAGCAAAAAACAAAGCCAGAAAACAAGGCTGAGTCATTCTGGTGGCTAAAGTACCAGGTGAGAAATCCAGGAGACCGGGAGTTCTAGTCCTGCCTTAGGCTTCAAAGCCGGCTGGGTGACTTTGGGACAATCACCAGGAAACAATGAATTCTAGTCCCGCCTTAGGCTTGAAAGTCAGCTGGGTGACTTTGGGCCAATCAACAGGAGACAGTGAGTTCTAGTCCCGCCTTAGGCACCAAAGTCAGCTGGGTGACTTTGGGCCAATCAACAGGAGTCAGTGAGTTCTAGTCCCGCCTTAGGCATCAAAGTCAGCTGGGTGACTTTAGGCCAATCAACAGGAGACAGTGAGTCCTAGTCCCTCCTTAGGCATCAAAGTCAGCTGGGTGACTTTGGGCCAATCAACAGGAGACAGTGAGTTCTAGTCCCGCCTTAGGCACCAAAGTCAGCTGGGTGACTTTGGGCCAATCAACAGGAGACAGTGAGTTCTAGTCCCGCCTTAGGCACCAAAGTCAGCTGGGTGACTTTGGGCCAATCAACAGGAGACAGTGAGTTCTAGTCCCTCCTTAGGCATCAAAGTCAGCTGGGTGACTTTGGGCCAATCAACAGGAGACAGTGAGTTCTAGTCCTGCCTTAGGCACCAAAGTCAGCTGGGTGACTTTGGGCCAATCAACAGGAGACAGTGAGTTCTAGTCCCTCCTTAGGCATCAAAGTCAGCTGGGTGACTTTGGGCCAATCAACAGGAGACAGTGAGTTCTAGTCCCGCCTTAGGCACCAAAGTCAGCTGGGTGACTTTGGGCCAATCAACAGGAGACAGTGAGTTCTAGCCCCGCTTTAGGCATCAAAGTCAGCTGGGTGACTTTGGGCCAATCAAAAGGAGACAGTGAGTTCTAGTCCCGCCTAGGGAGGGGTAGGTGCGAGGATAGACGAAGATTCTGTAACCGGTTGGGAGACCGTGGTCGTTGGACATGACCGGTCATTTGTCCCAACCCCCGCATTCTAGGTGGCCAGGACCTACAGAGCCAGGGCCTGAGGCTGATGTTGTGCAACGCAAGGTTTGTTGTCAATAAGGCCCCCCTCATTTATGATTTGATCTCGGAGGGGGAGCCGGACCTTGCAGGGATAACGGAGACCTGGTTGGGCCACGAGGGGGTCTCCCCCTCGTGGAAATGTGCCCACTGGGATACCGTGCATTTCATCAGCCGCAGGCCCTGGGTAAGGGTGGCGGGGTAGCGGTGATCATAAGGGAAGGTCTGGAGCCGAGAGAGTTCACTGTGCCACAGATATCCGGGTGTGAGTCTCTATGCGTGAAGTGGGGCCCAGGGAAACAGTTGGGCTTGCTGATTGTATACTTGGCTCCTCGCTATGCATCAGCAGCCCTGCCAGAGCTCCTCGAGGTGATCACAGAGATGGCGGTTGAGACCCCCAAGCTATTGGTTATGGGGGATTTCAACCTGCCGTCGACAGGGGGTCATCCG
The DNA here is from genome assembly GCA_029891615.1 of Natrix natrix natrix. Classification (NCBI taxonomy): domain Eukaryota; kingdom Metazoa; phylum Chordata; class Lepidosauria; order Squamata; family Natricidae; genus Natrix; species Natrix natrix. The sequence continues at coordinate 5,178,223 of JAKRSK010006657.1, forward strand.
AGGTGGCTCGGGAGTTCATGGCTTCCATGACAGCCATGGAACTGACCCAAGTAATTCAGGGCCCCACACACGAGGGAGCACACAAGGGAGGTCACACGCTGGACCTTATTTTTGTCTCTGACCAGTGGAGGAGTCATCTGGGAGTAGGGGAATTAGTTATTACACCCCTGTCATGGTCAGATCACTCACTTCTCCTGCTCGACTTCCCGGGCGCTACCCCCCATCGCGGGGAGGCGGAACCAGAATGTCCTAGATGGTTCCACCCCAGGCGCCTGCTGGAACCTGATAGGTTCCGGACGGAGCTTGGGCCACTTCCTGTAGCCCTGACCCACTCCTGGATGGAGGACCTGGTGGCCACATGGAACAGTGCGGCAGCCGGGGCCTTGGACCGGGTTGCGCCTTTGCGGCCTCTCCTGCGGCAGCGAGCCACCCTGGCCCCTTGGTTTACCGAGGAGCTAAGGGTGATGAAGCGCCACAAGAGACGCCTAGAGAGCAGATGGAGATCTTCACGCTCCGAATCTGACCGAACACAGGTAAGAGCCTATTTACGGACCTACCTTGTGGCATTAAGAGTGGCCAAGCGTCAATATTGTGCCGCTCTTATTGCGTCCGCAGATAACCGCCCTGCCGCCCTGTTTCGGGTGACCCGCTCCCTCCTTTCACAGAGGCCGCGGGAAGCTCCCTTGCAGGGCAGAGCAGAGGAATTTGGGGAATATCTGCAGGACAAAATCGCTCAGATCCGTAGCAAGTGGGTCCCCTTCAGTAGTCTAGAAGGGACGCCGGAGGCGAGTCTTGAAGGACCATTCTGGGAGGAGTTTGGCTCTGTTACCGCCGATGATATGGACAGGTTGCGTGGGCGACTGCGAGCCACTACATGTTTATTGGACCCGTGTCCCTCCTGGCTTATACTGGCATCCTGGGAGGTCACATGAGGCTGGCTCCAGGAGTTAGTCAATACTTCTTTGAGAGAGGGGTTCTTGCCGGCCACCTTGAAAGAGGTGGTGGTGAGGCCCCTACTCAGGAAGCCTTCCCTGGACCCAGCTATGTTAACTAACTATCGTCCTGTCTCCAACCTTTGCTTTTTGATGAAGGTTGTAGAGAGTGTGGTGGCACAACAGTTCCCACGCCACTTGGAGGGAATTGATTATCTAGACCCGCGCCAGTCCGGTTTCCGGCCCGGCCACAGCACGGAGACGGCTTTGCTCGCGTTGGTGGATGATCTCTGGAGGGCCAGAGATGGGGGTTGCTTCTCCATCTTGGTCCTATTAGACCTCTCGGCTGCTTTTGATACCATCGACCATGGTATCCTATTGCGTCGTCTGGAGGGGTTGGGGGTGAGGGGCACCGTCTTGCGGTGGTTCTCCTCCTACCTCTCCGGTCGAACGCAATGTGTGCTGACAGGGGAGCAGAGGTCGACCCTGAGGCCACTCACTTGTGGGGTGCCGCAGGGGTCGGTCCTCTCGCCTCTCCTGTTCAACACATATATGAAGCCGCTGGGTGAGATCATTCGTGGTTTTGGGGTCGAGTACCATCTGTACGCTGATGACACTCAGCTGTACATCTCCACCCCGAACCACCCCAACGATGCCGTCGAAGTGATGTCCCGTTGCCTGGAGGCCGTACGGGTCTGGATGGGAAGTAACAGACTCAAGCTCAACCCGTCCAAGACGGAGTGGCTGTGGTTACCGGCGCCCCAGTTCAACCAGTGGGTTCCTTCACTGGCCATCGGGGGCGAACAACTGGACCCCGTGGAGCGGGCACGCAATCTGGGCGTCCTCCTGGATGCCCGGCTGTCAATGGATGACCAAGTGACAGCCGTGGCAAGGGGGGCGTTCCACCAGGTTCGCCTGGTGCGCCAGTTGCGTCCCCTACTGGACCGGGACGCCCTTCACACAGTCACCCATGCGCTAGTGACGTCCCGACTGGACTATTGCAATGCTCTCTACATGGGGCTTCCCTTGAGATGCACCCGAAGGCTGCAGCTGGTCCAGAATGCGGCCGCGCGGGCAATTATGGGAGGTACTAGATACTCCCATGTAACACCTCTCTTGCGCGGGCTGCACTGGCTACCTGTGGCTTTTCGGGTGCATTTCAAGGTGTTGACTATCATCTTTAAAGCGCTCCATGGCACAGGACCTAGGTATCTGCGGGATCGCATCCTAACCCATACATCCCTGCGGCCGATTCGCTCTCACAGAGAGGGACTCCTCCGGGTGCCGTCCACTAGGCAGTGCCAGCGGGCGACGCCCAGGGGTAGGGCCTTCTCTGTGATGGGCCTGACCCTCTGGAATGACCTCCCCCCCGACATCAGAATGACCACTGACCTCCGCTCCTTCCGCAAGAAACTTAAGACCCACCTGTTCAACTTAGCTGGCCTGGCCTAACCGTAGTTTTAATCTTTCTAGCCTGTATCTTAAATTTTTAGGGGTAGGTTTTTAGGTTGTTTTTTAATTTTTATCACTGTACAGCCTAACATTTAATCTGATTTTAGGGGTATTTAAGATTATTTATTTTGTATATGGTTTTTATCTTGTCATCTGTACACCGCCCTGAGTCCCTTCGGGGAGAGGGGGTGGTCTATAAATTCAATAAATTCAAATTCAAATTCTTAGGCATCAAAGTCAGCTGGGTGACTTTGGGCCAATCAACAGGAGACAGTGAGTCCTAGTCCCTCCTTAGGCATCAAAGTCAGCTGGGTGACTTTGGGCCAATCAACAGGAGACAGTGAGTTCTTTTTCAGTTCTAACTGACTGGTGAGGAATGGAAGGATTTCTATTCTTTGCAGTCCTTGTCGTTGGACCCTTGGAGTGCTAACCAACAGATGACTTTAAATCATATAAATCCTTCCATCCCCCACCAGTCAGTTAGAACTGGAGAAGCTTTTAGGTTGAAAAGCTAAATGTTTTAAATCAATCAAACAAACAAGCAAGCCATCCGCACATCCACCTGGCCTACCGTGCATGCGCTTAGCTCACACGTGCACCTTCTGCGCATGCACCCAGCCGCAAAAAACATGGCTAAATAGGACAGCATAGCGCTGGGGCGGGTGGACAGGCCAACAAGCGATCTCCACTATCGGTACCCTTGAACCGGTCTGAACCGGCTGAATGCCACCTCTGCATAGAATCAAAATCACGGGAAGTGTTAGTGCCGCTTTACAAATCCTTAGTAAGGCCACACCTGGAATATGGCATTCAGTTTTGGTCACCTCCTTACAAAAAAGATGTTGAGACTTTGGAAAAAGTGAAGAGGGAGAGCAACTAAGATGACTAAAGGCTTGGAGACTAAATCATATGAGGCATGGTGACAGGATTTGGTCATGGCTAGTGTAGAGAAAAGAAGGAGTAGGGGGAACATGATAGAAGATTTCCAGGAATTGAGGGGCTGCCACAAAGGTGAGGAGAGGTCATTTTCCAAAGCACCAGAAGGCAAGATAAGAAGCAACGGATGGAAACTAAACAATGAGAGAAGCAACCTGGAATTAAGGAGAAACTTCCTAACAGGGAGGACAATTAACCAATGGAAAGATATTTCCAGAGGTTGAGGGTGCTGCCCTATCACTGAAGCTTTTAAAGAAGAGAATGGACAGCCACTTATCTGAAATGGTATAGGGTCTCCTGCTTGAGCTAGAAGACCTTCAAGCTCTATTCTGAATTTGGAAGCACTCCTTGAGGTGCACCCATGTTCCAAGTCTCAACTCTAGCTTTCTTCCAAAGAAATATTTTTTTTTCCACTTCCTTTCTGAAGCTCGTAGATCCAGAATTTTTCATCATGCCTTAGGTAAGGGTAAAGATACCTCTTGCACATATGTGCTAGTTGTTCCCGACTCTAGGGGGTGGTGCTCATCTCCGTTTCATAGCCGAAGAGCCAGTGCTGTCCGAAGACGTCTCCATGGTCATGTGACCGGCATGGCTAAATAGCGAAGGCGCACAGAATGCTGTTACTTTCCCACCAAAGGTGGTTCCTCTTTTTTCTACTTGCATTTTTACGTGCTTTCGAAGTGCTAGTTTGGCAGAAGCTGGGACAAGTAACTCGAGCTCGCTCCGTTACGCGGCACTAGGGATTCGAACCGCCGAACTGCCGACCTTTCTGATCGACAAGCTCAGAGACTTAGCCGCTGAGCCACCGCGTCCCATCATGTCTTATGTATCAGGACATCCAGTCTACCCCTCAAAAGTGCAGCAGATTTTAAGACGTGTATTGAGGGGTCTGCTTGGGTGTAAGCAGCTGTTGATTCATTAAGCCATCTCTCGGAATCGCATTGCTGGTCCTTCTTCTCCCCTCCAGCTCATTGCACAGCTGAAGCATGCTATCTGTCACCATAAACCCACTGCCTGCCTTCACGCCGTTGTTTAATTAAACAACAGAGATAATTTCCAGGCCTTGTTGCAGTATAAATATTGTCCGATGCTTCGGCTCCATTTAAGCCTAACAGGGAAAATATGAATAATGAGATGGGGTGTGAAATATATACTGCTCAGCAAAACAACCTACACAAATACTAGCCGGTGTTGATTTTCCACTTGGTTTCAGGGGACGAGGAAGGTCTGTGCAGGAGAAAGCCGTTCAGATTTTTCCTCGTGCTGGACACAACTGCTTCTTCCTTCCTTCCTAGTTCTCACTGAGTTTGATGAAAGAGAATTGGCCCTTGAAATTTAGATAAGAGGTTGTTTGGAGGTGTTACAATATGGGTAGTCCTCAACGTACAGCCACTTGTTTAGTGACTGTTCAAAGATCCTTCTCCTCATCCTCTCTCTTCACTTCCACTCTCCTCTCTCCTCATTTCCCCTCCCCTCCCCTCTCTTCCTGTCCACTCTACTCCACTCTCTTCCAGTTTACTCTCCTCCCTTCCCCTCCTCCCCTCTCTTGTCTTCCCCTCCCCACCTGTCCACTCCACTTATTCCATTCGCTTCCAGTTTATTCTCTCCTCTCCCCTAGGACTCCTCTCCTCACCCCACCTCAACTCCTGTCCACTTCACTCCCTTCCAGTTTATTCTCTCCTTTCTTCTCCCCTTCTCTCCCATAGCTCTCCTCTCCCCAAGGCTCCTCTCTCTTAGATCTCGTCTCCCCTAGGACTCCTCTCCTCACCCCACCTCACCTCACCTCCTCTCTACTTCACTCACTTCCAGTTTATTCTCTCCTTTCCTCTCCCCTTCTCTCCCCTCCTCTTCCCAAGGTCTCTTCTCCCCTAGATCTCCTCTCCCATAGGACACCTCTCCTCACCCCACCTCACCTCCTCTCTACTTCACTCACTTCCAGTTTATTCTCTCCTTTCCTCTCCCCTTCTCTCCCCTAGTTCTCCTCTTCCCAAGGTCTCTTCTCCCCTAGATCTCCTCTCCCATAGGACTCCTCTCCTCACCCCACCCCACCTCCTCTCTACTTCACTCACTTCCAGTTTATTCTCTCCTTTCCTCTCCCCTTCTCTCCCATAGCTCTCCTCTCCCAAGGCTCATCTTCCCTAGATCTCCTCTCCCATAGGACTCCTCTCCTCACCCCACCTCACCTCACCTCACCTCCTCTCTACTTCACTCACTTCCAGTTTATTCTCTCCTTTCCTCTCCCCTTCTCTCCCCTAGTTCTCCTCTTCCCAAGGTCTCTTCTCCCCTAGATCTCCTCTCCCATAGGACACCTCTCCTCACCCCGCCTCACCTCACCTCCTGTCTACTTCACTCACTTCCAGTTTTGTTAGATCTGGGCAGCGAGAGACAGACTGCGGACACGAAGTGACTTAATAGCTCTTTATTAAATGTAGTAGTGATCCAGCTTGCTCTGTGGTCGGAGGGTTCCCCTTTTATAGGGATCGGGTACGCCCCTCGACCAATCAGAACGATACCTGTTTCCCGCTGTAGTAGCGGACCAGAGGGGAGACTTACTACGATATATGCTAATATCTAACACCCCTCCCCTCCTAGATGGAACGTTGCGGTAGGTAACATAGTCTTTTAGGTATGTGGGTGTTTGTTTTGCTCGGGAAGAGCGTCGTAGTTCGGGTTGGTTAGAAGTGGTTGCAGGATCGGGTGCTTTTCCTGTTTCACGTTCGGGAGGTTTTGTGCCTTCGTTGCTAGGGCGTTCTGGAGTCTGCTCGGCTGCGTCGTCTGGGGTTTGCTCTGCTTCGTGCGTGTTTTCTTGTTCCAAGCTTGGTTCGCAGGTGTCGTAGTTTTCTATGATGGGGCTCTCGCGTGGCTGACTTTCTGTAGGCGGGAAAATCTCGTCTTCGTTTCGAAGGTCTGAGTGTGCTAGGCGACCCCGAAGTTGATCGATGTGCCTTTTCCAGTTCCGCCCATCTTCTAGTTCCAGCAGATACGATCGTGGACCCGTGATGCCAATGACCTTTGCCGGCATCCACAATGTTCCCCCTGCATAGTTGTGGGCGTATACTGAATCCCCTATTCTGAAAGACCGAATTTTGCTTGTGGAGTCTGGGGGAGCTGTGGCAGAGTAATTTGGGTGAAGTCGGTCCAGGTGAGACCGTAGACGGCGGCCCATGAGTAGTTCAGCGGGGCTCCTACCCGTCGTTGCGCTTGGGGTAATATGCTGAATTAGGAGGTAATGGTCAATGCGTGTTTGCCAATCACCTGGACCCATCCTAGCGAGGGCCTCTTTTGCGAATCGCACCATTCTTTCCGCCTGTCCGTTTGATGCCGGATGGAATGGCGCGACGAGGGCATGCCGAATTCCCTGACCTGCTAAAAACGTTTCGAATTGCATGGCCGTGAATTGGGGCCCGTTATCGGAGACTAGGAGGTCGGGCAGGCCATGGGTGGCGAAAAGTCGCCGTAGAACCTTAATGACTGCCTCTGCCGTGGTTGAAGTCATTAGGACTACATCTAGCCATTTTGAGTATGCATCCACAACTATAAGGAAAGTCTGACCTTGGAATGGCCCTGCGAAGTCGATGTGTATTCGCGACCAGGGTGCTTTAGGTTTCTCCCATTCTGTGGCGGGCGCTTCCGGGGGTGCTGGTCTCGATTCCTGGCATGGGTCGCAAGTGGCCACCCACTCCTCTATTTCTTTGTCCATGTTTGGCCACCAAACGTAACTTCTTGCTAACGCCTTCATTCTAACAATCCCCGGATGACCCACATGTAAAGCATCTAATACATTCCTTCGTAAAACATACGGAATAACAACTCGATCCCCCCACAACAAACAACCTTGTAACACTGAGAGTTCGTCCCGTTTTGACCAAAACATTTTGAATTCCGGGCCCACGTTTCCCTTCGGCCACCCCCTCCAAACCCAAGTTTGAACTTGCTTTATTACATTGTCTTTAGAGGAGAACCTTGCAACGTCGTATGAAGAAACCGGTCCAGAATCCAAACAGTCAATGAGCAATACCGGTACTTCTGGAGTGGGGTCTGGCAGAATGTCAGGTAATGGGCAACGGCTGAGTGCGTCTGCGTGTCCGAGAGTGGAGCCCGGTCGATGAATCAATTTGTATGAATACGCAGCCAGGAAAACAGTCCACCTGGTCATGCGCGGAGAAAGGGAAACCGGGGTGGGGCGGTTTCCCGCCAAAAGTCCCAACAACGGTTTGTGATCTGTAATTAGTTCAAAATCGCGGCCGTAGAGGTATTCGTGGAAACGCTTAACTCCGGCTACAGCAGCCAGCGCTTCCCTGTCCATTTGGCTGTAATTCCTTTCGGCCGATGAAAGAGTTCTGGAGTAGAAGGCGATGGGTGCTTCTTTTCCGTCGGGCATCCTGTGGCTGAGGACTGCTCCAACTCCGAAGGGTGATGCGTCGCAGGTCAATACCAGCGGTAGGGTCTGGCTGTATTGGACAAGCAGTGAGTCAGTGGTGAGCAGGCGCTTTACCCCGGCGAAAGCTGCAGCTTCGGATCGTCCCCATTTCCATGGTGCGTTCCTCTGGAGTAGACGGTGTAGTGGCTCAGCAACGGTCGCCTTCTGCCTCAGAAAAACGCTGTAGAAGTTAAGTAATCCGAGGAAGGCCTGCAACTCGGTCTGATTTCGTGGTGTGGGGGCGTCCTGGATCGCCTTAATTTTCTTTGAAGTGGGGTGTATTCCCTGACCATCGATTCTATAACCCAGGAATTCTACGCTAGGCACGTTAATTTGGCATTTTTCCTTTTTAAGGCGGAGACCCTTTTCTCTGATTCTGGCCAAAACAGATCTGACTCTTTTATTTAATTGCTCCTCGTTTGCAGCGGACACCAAGATGTCGTCAAAATAGGGGACGACTCCCGGTATCCCTTGCAAAAGTCGTTCCATGACGCTCTGGAACAATCCTGGGGCAATGCTCACGCCGAATTGTAGCCGGTTGCATTTGAATGCTCCTCTATGCGTCACTATAGTTTGGGCCTCCGCTGTGGCGCTATCAACTGGCAGTTGCTGGTAAGCTTGTGCCATGTCTAATTTAGCAAATACCTTTCCTGGCCCCAACGAGTGCAATAAGTGCTGTACTACAGGCACAGGATATGCGCTCTGTTGTAGCGCGACATTAATTGTGCATTTATAGTCCGCGCAGATGCGGACTGATCCGTCAGGTTTGACTGGGGTCACGATGGGTGTTTCCCAGCGCGCGTGATCTACCGGCTCAAGGATTCCTTGCTCCACTAACTTATCTATTTCCTTATCTATTTTTGGGCGGAGTGCAAAAGGCACTCGTCTCGGTTTAAGTCGGATTGGCGCCACTTTGGGGTCTAAATTGAATGATATTGGTTTACCCACATACTTACCAAGACCGGGGCTGAACACATCCTCGAACTCCTTAAAAATCTGTTCAGCGCTGCTGTTTCTCACGGCGTTGATTCCGGTGACTTCTAACCCCAGGGCTTCAAACCAATCAAGCCCCAGAAGGTTCTGTAATGGTGCGCTGGCGATGGTCACAGGCAGCTGGGCTTCGATGTCCTTGAAACGGATGTGGAATGTGCCTTGGCCCACGATGGGGACTTGGTTCCCCTGGTAGTCTCGTAGCAGGACGTCTGGAGCGCGTAGTTGGCTCTTTCTGAGGCTAGGGATAGCCTGTTTCATGGATGCCCATGAAATAATCGTCAGGGTCGATCCTGTGTCAACTTCTAGCTCGCAGGGTGAGCCCTCCAAGAGGACTGTGACTCTCAGCCTTTTTGGCCGCTTAGGGCGGACCTGATGTATTGTGGTGAGATACGTTCGCAACTCCTCTCTCTGGGTCAACTCAATCTCATCGTCTTCATCCTGAAAATACTCTCGTTGAGCGTCTTGATAGAACGCTCTTTCAGCTCTTTGTGTGTATTCTCTCTGGGGATACGCTCGCTCAACTCCTTGTGAGTAATCTCTCTGGGGATACGCTCGTTCAGCTCTTTGGAAATTTTCTCTCTGGGTAAACACTTGTGGATTTCTCTCTGGGCGCCCTTTTTGATTTCGCCAAGCCCCTGGGTTGGGCTTCTGTTGGCGGTACATGGGTGGCTGCCGTGAGGCAGGGACTCCGCTCCGGCACACTCGTGCGATGTGCCCAAGTTTGTTGCAGTGCGAACAAACAACGTTCCTGAACCTACAAGTAGACCTGGGGTGATTCCCTCCGCAGCTTGCGCAGGGCGGCAAACGGAATCCGGGTCTCCCCCCAGGCCTCAAGTGACTGCTCTGCATCAGGTGACTGTCCTCGAACTCGGGATTCTCGTAGTCGGGGCTTGTGTCCTCGTAGTGTACTCTGGTTTGCCTTGGTGCTGGCTGGTTTACGTTGGCCCCTCGTTGTATGGTCACCGATGATTTCTCCGCTGACTCTGACGCTCTTGCTTCGTTTAGCGCTATTTGTAGGGTTAAATTCGGGTTTGCCAACAGCTTCTTTTGTAGCGAAATGTCTCTTAACCCACAGATGAGCTGCGCTAAGATGTGCTCGTCCAGATCCCTGAACTCGCAGTGAGTTGCTGCTTTTCGTAGGGCTGCAACATATTGATTTATGGATTCTCCCACCTTCTGGTTCCTCGTGTTGAATTCCTTGCGGCAGACATGGCAGGAAGGTTTTGGCGCGTAATGAGTTTGCAGAGCCTGTTGCAACGCCGTCCACGATACTGCCTGTATTGGAGTAGGCGCGGTGAGGTCTCTGGCCGTATTGAAGACTTCCTTTCCGCAGTAGCCGAGGAAGATGTTTTTCTTCCTCGCATCGGTGATCCCCGTGTATTCGTTCGCTTCGAGGAAACATTCGAAACGAATCATGAAAGCTTCCCATTCGTCGTTTGTTGGGTCGAAAGGAGCGGGGGGAGCATGCATCGCCATCTTCTCTGTTTGAATTTGCCGCGCTGCGGTGATCTGAGATGGCTGCCAGAATTTCTGCCGAATTCCTGGGCTGGATCAAATCCGGAGAGTCTGGAGGTAGCGTTCTTCGTCCTATCTGCCTCTCGATCCCACCTTCGTCGCCAATGTTAGATCTGGGCAGCGAGAGACAGACTGCAGACACGAAGTGACTTAATAGCTCTTTATTAAATGTAGTAGTGATCCAGCTTGCTCTGTGGTCGGAGGGTTCCCCTTTTATAGGGATCGGGTACGCCCCTCGACCAATCAGAACGATACCTGTTTCCCGCTGTAGTAGCGGACCAGAGGGGAGACTTACTACGATATATGCTAATATCTAACAAGTTTATTCTCTCCTTTCCTCTCCCCTTCTCTCCCATAGCTCTCCTCTCCCAAGGCTCCTCTCCTCTAGATCTCCTCTCCCATAGGACTCCTCTCCTCACCCCACCTCACCTCCTCTCTACTTCACTCACTTCCAGTTTATTCTCTCCTTTCCTCTCCCCTCCTCTCCCCTAGTTCTCCTCTTCCCAAGGTCTCTTCTCCCCTAGGTCTCCTCTGATTTAGGTTACCTCTCCTCTCCTGTAGTTCTCCTCTCCCCTAGGACTCCTCTCATTACCCCACCTCACCTCCTGTCCACTCTGCTCCCTTCCAGTTTATTCTCCTGTCCTTTCCTCCCCTCCCTTCGCCTCTTCTTCCCCCCACTCCTGTCCACTCCCTTCTTCCTTTCCCCTTCCCTCCTGTCCATTCCATTCCCTTCTCCTTCCCCCTTTCCTTCCCACTTATTCCCCTCCCCTCCTATCTCTTCTCTTCTTCCTTTGTGAGGAGCTGAGGAGATGTGTGGCGTGGCTCTTTTTTCAGGACCATCTTCAGGAAGTTTCTGAGGTTGACCTTTTCCCATCCCCTCTTGAGCGGAGCAGAATTTTTCCCCCTCTAAGTACCACCCGACTACAGGTTCGTTCAATAAAAAAAGAGAGAGAGAGAGAGAGAAAGAGAGAGAGAGAAAAGATCTTTAACAATCTCCAGCGAGGCAAAGCAGAAGGAACTTCTCATAAAATATATTAGAAACACTGTTATTATCCTCATCAAAGTAGGGATTGATTTCAAACGGAGCTTTTGTGGCATCTTATGAAATTGCATTCTGGGCTATAATTATATTTTAATGGGGCTTTTAAGGCATGTTCTTCTAGGAGGAAAATAATCATGTTCAGTCGTGGTTTCCTCGCATTCTGCACTGTTTCAAAAGATTGCCCTTTTCTCTTTATTGTGGTTAATGATTATTGGAAAATAACATTCCAGAGGTTCAGGGAAAATCACATTCATATTTTTTTTTTTTGTTTACGGTTGATTTGCCCACTTAAAAAAAAAATCTCCTAACAAGCAACGCGATATATATATATATATCATGACTGTTAAAAAACAATAATTACAATCTACCAGGTTTAAACATGCTGGGAATTTTCTTTTTTCTTTTTTTTAAAGTAGCCTTCCTTCCCTATTTAAATCTCGAGCATTGAATGAGGATAATGGGAATATTTTATTGACGTGCTAATTTTATTTCCATGGTGCAGGAATTATTATGGCTTGATCACTTGGTGGAAATCCACACGAATCATAAAATCAGATGAAAATCCATTCTGCAATAATTGTCAAGATGTTTCGTCGTGTCCAACTTGCAGTTTTTATTAATTTAATGACCACGGAGTGAATCCCGGTAAGGACTCAGGAGCAACATGGATGAAATGTAGTGTGGAAGGAAGGGAGGGAGGGAGGAAGGGAAGGGAGGGAGGGAGGGAGGGAGGGAGGGAGGGAGGGAGGGAGGGAGGGAGGGAAGGGAAGGGAGGGAGGAAGTGTAGGAAGTTAGCACCCACTCCTCTCCTAGAAAAATGAAATATTTTAGGAAATATTAAAAGGACAAAAATATTTCCCCTAAAAGGGAGGCAGAAACTCATCCGCCCCCACCTTTGTCAATGGGCAATTAAGGCCTGAGACAGTCTATTCTACATAACAAAGGTCTACCTCCTTCAAGCAGAGCCATAGTAGGAATCCCAAAGCCCTTTCATTACATCATCACCCAGCAACAATTCAACCAAGCCTGGGAGAAAGACAGCCTACAGTTAGCTAAGACTCCCTGGGCTATTAAAGCCTTGGCCAACTTGTCTACAACACAAAAGATATGGCCTCCAGGACATAATAGGATCCATCTAGCAACAGAAACTCACCACATGGCACCTGGGAATATTACATCACCCAGCAAGGTTCAACCAAGCCTGGGACTCCAAACACAGACAACCTACAAAGTTGCCTCTGTATGGCCCCATGGGAGTCTGACAGCCAATCAGAATACAAGCTCAAATTCAAAAGCCCAGAGATGGCATAAAACCCGGGCACTCTCAGCATCTCTTCCCTTTTTTGCCCAGGATCTCAAACCATGTGATCCTGTCCACCATTAAAACCATCTTTCCAAGCAGCCTCCATGTTTCCGGTGTCTTTTTCCCCACTTGGAACTCAACCCAGAAGGACATGTCTTCCAACAGAAGGAAGGAAAGATGGTTATTCATTTTCCCAACTTCCTTTTCAGAAGAAAACTTCACACTTCCTCGCTCATTACTAACTCAATATTTTCTTTAAATATCTCCTTTGTTGCGAGTGGAGCTTGCACACTCACAACCAGCGAACCGGTCGTTAAGGTAAGCGCAGTCAACCTCTGATCCCGGAGTCTCTCCTCTTTAGAAAACCTCACAATTCATGGGTAGAAGATTCCTCTGAGTATTTCTCCTAGTCGTATCTGAGGACTGGGGGACAAATTCAGTTGATTGTACACAACAGGGGGGTCCAACTCGATTTCATTGAGGGCCGCAACAGGGTTGGGGGGAACAGGGTGGGCGTGGTCAGGGTGGGCGTGCCAGGATGGGTGTGGCCAGGATGGTGTGGCCAGTTCAATGTCACTCATGTCAGGGCACCTGTGGTGGCCCAAGCGCTCTGCCAGCGAAAACAAACTCCCGAACTCCATTTTCAGCTGCCATGGCCTTCTGCAACCAGTGGTAGGATCCAAATAATTTAACAACCAGTTCTCTGCCCAAATGACCAGCTGGGTACATGGGGCTCGGTGGTCATGTGACTGTGTGGGCATGGCAAACTTGACATCACTCATGTCGATGGGCGCTTCGCCTTAGCTGTTACAATGTAATCAGGGTTAACCAGAGAGGCAGTTTCTGTAAGCAGGGCAACAAAGATGAGGCTAGAAACAGCACCAGAATGTTTCCTTCCTGCCTCCCTTACAGGATTAGTCCTGTAAAGTGGGAAAACAACAAAAGGAGATTTCTTCCAACAACCGGTTCTCTGAACTGCTTTGAAAGTTAACAACCGGTTCTCCTGAATAGGTACAAACCGACTGAATCCTACCACTGCCTGCAACCCTCTGCCAGTGAAAATAGAGCTCTGGAGGTCCACAGGCAAAAGCACCATGGGCCAATCCTTCATCGTTTCCAGGGCGGTCCCGCAAGCCAAATCTAAATACCCCAAGGGCTGGATGTGGCTCCCGGGCCTTAAGTTCGACACCCTTGGCATGCAAGGTGTGCAGAGATGCAGAACTGATCTGATCCTATCCTCTTACAGCTGACTTCTTCCGATCCTCCTCTTCTCTTGCATCTTAATTGTGGTCTTTGTTTCCTCCTCTTTCCTGTCTTAGCAAATTCTAGCTGCGATGGATTTTCTTTCCCGCCGATTGTCAGGAAGCAAAGAAAGGCTAATGAGAACATATTGTTGCAACAGCAGCCTATTAGTAGAACAGTGGGTGGATGCTCAAGCGAGCCTGTCCAGAAACAGAAAAAAAAAACAGATGTAGGATTTATTCAAGTGCCGTCCTGGGTTTATAACCATAGGGAAATGGGAGGGGTGTTTTTGTATGTCTACTGCTCATTTATAAGGGCAGAGTGCAGGGGGCAAGGTAGGCTGTCAATCCTAAGGAGTTTAAAATAAAGTAAATGGTCACAGAATCTGAAGATTTAAGAATTCCTGAGATTCTGAGCTGCTTTTATAGAGAACAATTAATTTTTTTATTAATTTCCTTCCTTGCAGAAGTAACAGAGGTCTTTATTTCAATCCACTTGTCCTTCCTCCCTTTTTTTCATCATTACTTTTCCTTCCCTCATCCTTCCTTCCCACCTTTTCCTCCCTCCCTCCCTCCCTCCCTCCCTCCCTCCTTTCTTTCTTTCTTTCTTTCTTTCTTTCTTTCTTTCTTTCTTTCTTTCTGTCTGTCTGTCTGTCTTTCTTTCTTTCTTTCTTTCTTTCTTTCTTTCTTTCTTTCTTTCTTTCTTTCTTTCTTTTTCTTTCCTTTGTCCTTTCCACCCTTTTCCCTTCCTTTCTGTTCCCACTCTTCCCTCCCTCCCTTATTTCTTTCCTTCCTTCCTTCCTTCCTTCCTTCCTTCCTTCCTTCCTTCCTTCCTTCCTTCCTTCCTTCCTTTGTCCTTCCAACAGTTTTTCCTTCCTTTCTGTTCCCACTCTCCTCTTCCCTCCCTCCCTCCTTTGCTTTCCTTTCCTTTCCTTTCCTTCAACCTTCCCACCTTTTTTATTTCCTTTTGTTGTGGCCCGCCAGAGTCGGACAGCGAGGAGGTTGGGGAGGAACATGGGTCATTCCTGGAGGCTGGGGAAGGCTCAGACAAGGGCTCTGCATCAGAGGCAGAGTGTCAGCGTTCCAAATATCATGCAGAATTAAATCATTGTCCAAGGCAAAGTAGTTCTTAAAACTCCAATTTAATAAGACAGGCATGTTGGCATTAAGCTGGTGAAATTTCAACTCTAAGGTACATCCGGTGAATTCCCCAAGTTAAAAGTTCATCATCTATCCCCACACCCCATAATTCATCACATGGTCCAATCTTCATCTTCCACTCTGGCATGTACACCCCTCTTCTTCTGGCCAGGTGTCGAGGTGCGGAGACAAAAGACGACCTTGAGCTTCTAAGAAATTCATAACAATACATTCCACAATCCTACTCCTTTCTATTCCCCCCTCCCAACTACTATACCAATGAAACAGCATAATATGTATGTTTTAATTATGTGGCAGGCCAAAGATCCTAAAAGGAACAGAATTACAGGCCTGACACAGAGAGGGGGCCGAGGCCGTTTGGCAGTTTTCAACTGCCTTCAGAACTAGACAGCAGTGAGGCAGAGGAACAGCTGGAGCCTGTTCCCAGTGTGCGCATGCGCAGAGCTGCCAAAAGAAAAGAAAAGCTCAGAAATCAGGGTAGACTTGGGAGTAAAGTCACAGGTGGATGGTGAATGGCCCCTCCCAGAGGAAATAAAAGAGGAGGGAAAGGGGAGGGGGCTTTTGCAGGAAACAATTTGTTCATTCATTCATTTCAGGAGTGTGAAGGTCTGTCCGTGAATGTCAGGGACTCTGTGTCAAGTGTTTCCTTGCACAGCACTGCATTTGGAAAATATTTACATGGCAGCTTCCCAAGACAGATAAGGTCTGTAGTCATAAATATTTCTTTGAAAGTCTGTTTGCCAGGCCTTTGCTTAATCTGAATGAGAGGAATTCACATTATTTAATAAAAGGGGTTTTGTCAGGACCAGGACTCTGCCTCGTGCTTTTTGGGAAAGCCTAGGTTAAAATATCTTTCTCTTCCCAGTGCTTCCTTCTTCCTTCTTTCCTTCCTTCCTTCTTATTCTTCTTTCTTTCTTTCTTTCTTTCTTTCTTTCTTTCTTTCTTTCTTTCTTTCTTTCTTTCATTCTTTCTTCCTTCCTTCTTTCTTTTATTTCCTTCATCCTTCCCACTCTTTTCCTTTCTTTCTCTTCCCACTCTTTCCTTCCCTTCTTCCTTCCCTCCCACCCTAAAAAATGGCCCAGTTTCCTTATTTTAATTTGTTCTTTCCTCTATTCTGCTAAAAACAATAGCTTTAATTTTAGCCTGTTGTCTCTCGAAATTTCATCCACCCCTGGAAAGTTTTAATAGCATTTCAAGTTGAGAGGAATCTGTCACATACCTACCTGCCTTTCCCTTCCCAGGGGGGAATAACAGCATTATGTCTATATTTGGTATTTTCAGATTTGCAACCTGCTACTGTGGAGAAATGATACCAAAATAGATCTCTTTATTTCCTACGCCTATGAACTGTAAGAGAGTGTCTTTTGCAGCTGTTCAGCTCTGATTTTTACTTACGTTGGAGAACCAACAAAACAAGGGATCCTTGAGGAGATTAAAAAAAAGGTCCTGAAGCCCACCCAGTCTTTAAGCCCCCTTTGGATACTGATTTGGTGGCTTCCTCTGGCTATGGAATGGGACAACTCATCACAGCAAACCTGCTGTGGCCAACTTGCCATGGCCAACTCCCCACGGCCAACACAACACAGGAAAACTTGCTGCACAACAATTTAACAATTAATACAATACAATACAATATAATAGTAGAGTTGGAAGGGACCTTGGAGGTCTTCTAGTCCAACCCCCTGCCTTTCAATTCAATGTAACTATCTATATACATAAAAACGGCCTCCAGCAATTTCGACCAAACTTGGTACACACATGACTTACTCTCTGGAAACAAATGCTGTGAGGGTAAGACAGCCCTAACACCCCTCGGGGCTGTGTGTGTGTTCTGTTAAGATGCAGTCTCTTCTGCCTTTCAATGGCTTCTACTGTACTGCCATAAAATGGCTTCTACTATGCAGCACAATGGAGTTGCCCTGGTAATGGCTTCACAGTACTTCCCAAGGGGGCTCCCTCTGGGAAGGGGGAAAATCTAACATTAGAAATTACTTTTGGTCCGAATATTTTCTCCCTAAAATACCTGGGCAACGTCAAGTTATTGGCTAGTTTAAGATAATTTTTTTAAAAAAAATATTAAATTTTCCGTCACTCCCATTTGATTCTTTCCCTTCTTTTGCATCCTTTCTTTAATTTGCTATTCTACCATTTCTTTGACATCACTGTAACTCTTCTCCCACAGCGAATTGTTCTGTGCAGAATTGGCCACAGCAAGTTGTTCCATGACGAGTTGGCCATGGCATTTTTTTTAAATTAGCAGAGTTGGAAGGGACCTTGGAGATCTTCTATTCCAACCCCCTGCTTAGGCAGCAAACCCTACATCACTTCAGACAAATGGCTATCCAACATCTTCTTAAAGACTTCCAGTGTTGGGGCATTCACAACTTCTGGAGGTAGCTTCTGTTCCACTGATTAATTGTTCTCACTGTCAGGAAATTTCTCCTCAGTTCTAAGTTGCTTCTCTCCTTGATTAGTTTCCACCCATTGCTTCTTGTTCTACCCTCAGGTGCCTTTGAGAATAGCTTGACTCCCTCTTCTTTGCGGCAACCCCTGAGATATTGGAACACTGCTATCATGTCTCCCCTAGTCCTTCTTTCTATTGAACTAGACATACCCTGCAACCGTTCTTCATATGTTTTAGTCTCCAGTCCCCTAATCATCTTTGTTGCTCTTCTTTGCACTCTTTCTGGAGTCTCCACATCTTTTCTACATCGTGGCAAACAAAACTGAATGCAGTATTCCAAGTGTGGCCTTACCAAGGCATTATAAAGTGGTATAAACCCTATGCGTGATCTTGATTCTATCCTTCTGTTGATGCAGCCTAGAACTGTGTTGGCTTTTTTGGCAGCTGCTGCACATGGCTGGCTCATATTTAAATGGTTGTCCACTAGGACTCAAGATCCCTCTCACAAATTGTCATAGCCCTCTCCAGCTAGTGATTGCCAGCCTAGTTGAGAAGGACATGGATAAGTGTGCATAAATATCTATGTCAGGGTTGCAAGTAACAGACTCAAGGCAATCAAAACTCTGAGGCCAAGGTGCTCCTCAAAGTCCACATTTATTAGGCATGTCATATTGGCACATCTGGTGAAAAGCCAACTCTGAAAGTCCTGCGGTTTTCCCCACCCAAATTAAAAGTCAATGTTCTTTCCCCCAGTCCACATGTCCGTCACAGGGTCCAATCCGGTCACCGTCCAAACTCCAGTTGGTGAGAATGTCCTTGCTTCCCAGGAGAAAGAATTTTATTTTGGCTACAAGTCCCCAGCTACCGTATCTCTATGTCCCTCCTCCTGTTCCCAAGGGTCTAGCCAGCCCTCCTGTGGAAGCCCTGAAGATGCTCCAAAATGGCTTCAGGGCAGAGGTGGGATTCAATTTTTTTTACTACCAGTTCTGTGGGCGTGGCATGGTGTTACTTGGTGGGTATGTCAGGGGAAGGATACTGTAAAATCCCCATTCCCTCCCCACTCCAGGAAAGGATATTGCAAAATCTCAATTCCCTTCCCACTCCAGGGGAAGGATACTGTAAAATCCCCATTCCCTCCCCACTCCAGGGGAAGGATACTGCAAAATCCCCATTCCCTCCCCACTCCAGGGGAAGGATACTGCAAAATCCCCATTCCCTCCCCAATCCAGGGGAAGGATATTGCAAAATCTCCATTCCCACCACACTCCAGGGGAAGGATACTGCAAAATCCCCATTCCCTCTCCACTCCAGGGAAGGATATTGCAAAATCTCCATTCCCTCCCCACTCCTGAGGAAGGATACTGCAAAATCCCCATTCCCTCTCCACTCCAGGGAAGGATACTGTAAAATCCCCATTCCCTCCCCACTCCAGGGGAAGGATACTGCAAAATCACCATTCCCTCCTGATCAGCTGGGACTGGGGAGGCAGAGAAGAGATGGGGGCAGGACCAGTCAGAGGTGGTATTTGCCGGTTCTCCGAACTACTCAAAATTTTCGCTACCGGTTCTGCAGAACCGGTCAGAACCTGCTGAATGCCACCTCTGCTTCAGGGTGATAATCTGTGCATGTGTGAGGAGGCAGAAATGTATATTTTAACTACTAAAGTTTTGCTATTATTTTAAATTCACTGGGTCTCGGTCTATTCTAAAGAATGGGTTATGCCTCAGTACTCAATAATTTAAGTGTGACTTTTTTTAGGATTCTGAGTGCGTGAGTGAGTGACTGTAAGCCGAACCTGGAAGTATGTGTAACACCTACAGATGCCCCTGGCCAGAACTTAGTACTATTTCCTTATATAGAATACAGATGGTCCTCGACTTACAACAGTTCATTTAGTGACATTCAAAGTTACAACAGCTCTGGAAAAAGTGACTTACGACCATGGTCATGTGGACAAAATTCAGACACTTTGCAACTGACCCATATTTATGACCATTGCAGTCATAACGACCGCCCGGGGTCATGCGGTCCCCTTTTGCAACCTTCTCACAAGCAAAGTCAATAGGGAAGCCAGATCCACTTAACAGCTGTGTTATTAACTTAACCATGGCAGTGATTCACTTAAGAACTGTGGCAAGAAAGGCAGTTAAAATGTGGCAAATTTCAACTTACCAGCTCTTTTGATTAGCAACAGAAATTCTAGGCTCAGTTGTGGTTGTAGGTTAAGGACTAGAGAAGACTGGAGAAGACTAGACATGTTAAAAACTAGAAAAGAAACAATGGTTGGAACTAACCAAGGCGAGAAGCAATCTAGGTTTAAGGAGATATTTCCTAACGATGAGAGTAGTCAACCAGTGTAAGAGTTTGCCTTCAGAAGTTGTGCTCCATCACTAAAGACTTTCAAAAAGAGACTGGACAATCATTTGTCTAAAATGGTATAGGATCTCCTGCTCAAGCAGGGGATTGGACTAGAGGACCTCCAAGGTCCCTTCCAACTCTGTTATTCTGTGTTCTATTTTGGATGAAGTGTGAAGAGGTGCAGAAGTCCTTCCCAAGTTTACTTCCACTTTCTCACTTTCAGCTATCACCTTCACACTTTCAAGTTTTCCCCCCACCCTTTCTCTCTTTTGCTCTTTCCTAAAACTTAATGACGGAGCCATTAATTCTTTCCTTCTACCATTAATGATGCATTTTGTGATTTAAGGTGAAAATCCATTTTAGAACATCCTGCATGCAAATGAGAAGGGAGGAGGGCATAGTTTATGGCATATAATAAACCAACCGAAGCCAGTTTCTCTCTACTTCATTCTTTCCTTTTTTTGAAGAGTGAGATGTAACGGTGAATCTTTGCTTCGATAGGTTCACCTAGAGAATATGATCAAAGGCGCTTCTCCTTAAGCAAAAAAGATGGGGGGAAAGAGCTTTAATATTGAAGACAAATTTTCCAAGCAAGACATCCCGGCAAGTATTTTACTGCAAGCGGAAAGCAACACTGCTGAATTCTGTTTAATGGGTGAAGGAGAAGGTTGTTCTTAAAATGGAATCAAACCATTTATTTTGCAGTTCGTTGAAGAAGCCTACAAGTTATCTCTGGATTTTCTCCACGTAGTGGCTATGTTGGAGACCATTGCTATTGCATGAAGTTGGAGACACATTTGGATTTCCCCTTCACATTAAGAACAATTGAGAAGTTTAGGACTTATTCCGAGTTAACCTGCTTGGTGTTTTTTATTCTTGCTTGCTGGATGAAGGAAGGCACCCGAGGGTAGAACAAGAAGCAATGGGTGGAAACTAATCAAGGAAAGAAGCAACTTAGAACTGAGGAGAAATTTCCTGACAGTGAGAACAATCAATCAGTGGAACAGAAGTTGCCTCCAGAAGTTGTGAATGCCCCAACACTGGAAGTCTTTAAGAAGATGTTGGATAGCCATTTGCCTGAAACGGTATAGGGTTTCCTGCCTAGGCAGGGGGTTGGACTAGAAGGCCTCCAAGGTCCCTTCCAACTCTACTACTATTATATTATTGTATTGTATTAAGAAAGAGGAGAGGAATCTTTACATCCCTTCAAAGCAGTGGTGGGATTCAAATAATTTAACAACCGCTTTTCAGCCCTAATGACCGGCTGGTTGGTTGTAGCCATGGTGGCCATTGCAAGGGGGTGTGACAGGCAGCATTCTGCCTCCTGTACCCCACTGGGAGTAAAAATGGTCCGGAGGGGGGTACCATGCCCCAGCACCCTGCTTTGGGCCTAGTAGGCCTCCCTATACTTACCTGGGAGCTAAAAAGGAGCATGTGGGGACTCCTGGAAGGGCCAAGGCCTGGTGTAGGGCAGATTCCCTATTGAATACACACTCAATGGCCACATCCCCTTCCGAAAATGTTCTTTTATTATCGTCCCCTTTTGTTCTCTGCTTTTGTAAACTTCGTTATAAGGGAAAATATTAAAAAGAAAACAAAAACCACTGCAGAATTATATTTGCCTGGTGCTGATTCTGCTTTATTTACCTAGTAACTTGGCAACCCACAGATATTCAACTGGTTTGCACAGATGGTGCCTGGATTAATGCTCTGCTGCTTTTTACCATCTTTATGTCGAATGAAAAAAGAAAAACCCTTGGCACTTCTGCCAATTCTTCCGCCCCAGAATTAAAGCCATCCATGAGAGGACAAAAATAGTGTTGGAAGAAATATCCATCTGGATTCGGTGCCAAGCCAGGAGAAAGACACTGGAAATATGGATGCTGATTGGAAAGATGGCTTAATGGTGAAGCAAAATCACTAAGCACATGGTTCTGGGCAGCTGACTACATGGAGTTGAGAGTGGGGTGTTTTTAGACCTTCTCTTGGGCTTTGAACTTGAGCTTCCTATTCCTGCGCAAGAACATGTATTCTATTGATTGTTGTCAGATTCCTATGGGGTCATTTTTGTCTGAGCTCCCAGGTTTGGCTGAAGTTTGCCGAGTGATGCAATGTCCTTCAGAGATTGTGAAATGCAGTGAGCTCTGTGTCTTCTGCTAAATGGTCCTATTATGTCCCGAAGGCCCACATCTTAATCCTTAGAGCTGAAGGCCTTTTGTCTTGTAGTTAGGCTGGCCCAGTCCTGTTGGGGCTATTAAGAAAGGTGGGGGCTGCTTTCCAAGAGCATTTTATTTTTCTTCGCACCCACCCCTCCCTACGACCATTGGTATAACAAGGCCCTCTGTAGGAATGATATTTCCCCCCCTCTCCCCCGCTCCGCTCACTCCCCTCCTGACCACACCTGTTCGCCTGGCACTAATCCCATTCCTGGTCTGTTTAGCCCTCCCCTCCCCTTTAGAGCCCCTTAAAACTGTTAAAAAACTTTTTATTAAAAAACCCCTGAGCTTCCGTTTCCTCCACCTCTCTGGGTTAACAAACCCGTCATCAAGGTGGGCCCTTGAAAGGGCAGAGGGCCATATCTGCGAGAGGGGGGACTCTCGCAGCAGCAGCAGATCTAACCTCGAATAAATCTTGTGACACACAGGGCCGCATGCGTTTTCGGGTGCTGTGGTTGTTGTTCTGGTTTTATAGGCCGGGATTCCCTAAAAAAGGGGGGTAGTTGTCCATCCCAAGGTGGAAAGGATGGGTGGTGAGTTCACCAGCTGGTCTGCGAATGGAGCTGGGTGCAGTTCATAATGGGCGGTAATGGTAAAGCCCAAAGTCAGAGTGGTAAAGTTGGTAGCTGAAAATAAGCGTGCGGAAGAGGCAAGAGACAAGTTCTCAGGAAAGCAAAGCAAAAACGGCGGGGTAAGAGTCGAAACCTTCGACGTATGGCCACTCGCTTCTCCAGCGTCTCCCCCTCCACAGCCTGCCTTCGTCGCGAGTGGCCCTCCGCCTACTCGGCGACCCAAAGCTGTGTTCCGAGGCCCGCAGGACTGTTTTAATCTCCTCCACAGTCCTCCTACAGATCTTCCGGCGCCATCCTGTGCCTCGGGCCTCATCCTCCCTCTAGCGGCCCGCCCCGCTGGTCTGGTGCTTATGGCGACCGAGGAGTTCGGCACTCGGCGTCTCCAACCGCCTCCACTGTCGCCACCTCCATACCGTCGCCATTTGGCCGCTCGGGTTGTTAGGGTTGCCCCCATCACCGCTCCTGTCCTCGTTGTTCCTCCGCTCACTCCATTTCGCTTTGTCCCCCACCACCTCGCTCGGAGACGTTCAAAAACGCTCGGAAAACACCAGCTCCAAACGCCAGCTCCGAGCGGTAATCCCAGCTCCAACTCCAGTCGGGCGTCCTCCTACTCCTGCCCCATACATCCCTGCGACCAATTCGCTCTCACAGAGAGGGACTCCTCCAGGTGCCGTCCACTAAGCAATGCCAGAGGGTGGCGCCGAGGGGAAGGGCCTTCTCTGTGATGGGCCCAGCCCTCTGGGATGACCTCCCCCCAGATATTAGGACAACTACCGATCTCCGCTCCTTCCACACGAAACTCAAGACCCACCTGTTCCAACTAGCCGGCCTGGCCTGAATTATAATCTACATTCTCTAATCCCCCCTGGACAATTTTAAATTTAAATTAACTGATTTCTTGGGTATTTTAATTGTTTTAAATTTTATTGTGTTGTTTTTAACTTATGATTATTTATTTATGAATTGTACAATGTTTTTGATTACCTCCTCCTTGTCATTTATTTGTATATTGAGTTGTACGCCGCCCCGAGTCCCTTTGTGGAGAGGGTGCGGCCTATAAATTGAAATAATAATAATAATAATAATAATAATAATAATAATAATAATAATAATAATAATAATAATAATAATAATAATAATAATAGCAGCATGTTTCTCCTTTAGGGAAATATAATATTCTGCCTTTTTAATATTTCTCAAAATATTTCAATCTTCTAGGAGAGGAATGGGTGCTAACTTTCTACAAGTGGGAAGTGGTATTAGGTGCAGTTCTGATCTGTATTAATAGGGGGGTAGAATCAAGATTACGTGAAGTTCTACCATGTTTCTCCAAAAACACAGCACAACCCAATAATAAGCCTAACCCTATTTTTTTTTTTTGGGGGGGGGTTGGCCCAGTGGTGAAATTCAATTTCCTTTACTACTGGTTCTGTGGGTGTGGCTTGTTGGGCATGGCAGGGAAAGGAGACTGCAAAATCTCCATTCCCTCCCCACTCTGGGGCCAGCCAGAGGTGGCATTAGCCGGTTCTCTGAACTTCTCAAAATTTCCTCTACCGGTTCTCCAGAACCTGTAAGAAACTGCTGAATGTAACCCCTGGTTGGGCCTAATATTACCCCTACCCTGAAAATAAGCCCAGGCATGAGTGGTGGTGCAAGCGCAGGGGGGGAATTGTTCAGATTCAGATTCAGCCGGCTGGCCCCTTGGGGCAGCGCAAACACCGCTTTTGCGCTTCTCTTTATGGGCACAGCGCTTCTGCTTGTTGCAGGGGTGGGTTCCAACTGCTGCTACTTCCGTTTCACTCAGGGATGCGCTGTGTGCATCCACGGTACTAAAAAAATGCTCCTGCGCATGCACAGAATCAAATCAAATACAATACAATAGTAGAGTTGGAAGGGACCTTGGAGGTCTTCTAGTCCAACCCCCTGCCTAGGCAGGAAACCCTATACCGTTCCAGACAAATGGCTATCCAACATCTTCTTAAAGACTTCCAGTGTTGGGGCATTCACAACTTCTGGAGGCAAGTAGTTCCACTGATTAATTGTTCTCACTGTCAGGAAGTTTCTCCTCAGTTCTAAGTTGCTTCTCTCCTTGATTAGTTTCCACCCATTGCTTCTTGTTCTGTCCTCAGGTGCCTTGGAGAATAGCTTGACTCCCTCTTCTTTGTGGCAACCCCTAAGATATTGGAACACTGCTATCATGTCTCCCCTAGTCCATCTTTCTCTTAAGCTAAACATACCCAGTTCCTGCAACCGTTCTTCATATGTTTTAGTCTCCAGTCCCCTAATCATCTTTGTTGCTCTTCTCTGCACTCTTTCTAGAGTCTCCACATCTTTTTTACATCATGGCGACCAGAAGTGAATGCAGTATTCCAAGTGTGGCCTTACCAAGGCATTATAAAGTGGTATTAACCCTTCACGTGATCTTGATTCTATCTCTCTGTTTATGCAGCCTAGAACTGTGTTGGCTTTTTTGGCAGCTGCTGCACACGGCTGGCTCATATTTAAATGGTTGTCCACTAGGACTCCAAGATCCCTTTCACAGTTACTACTGTTGAGCACGGTACTATTGAGCAAATACAAAATGGCACTGCCTATGGTGCTACAGAGAGAACCCGTTCGGGGGCATGGCAGGGTGAGTTACTACCTATTCAGCCAAACCGGTACGAACCAGTAGGGAACCATCTCTGGTGTGTGTTGGGCCACTTCCCCGAAGCCAGCAGCTCTGAAGATTTTTCCCTCTTTTGGGGAAGATCGTGGGAGTCTTTTTGGCAAACGGGAAGAAAATGGGGAGGGGAATTTTCCTGCCTGTCATCCTTTCCTCAAGCTCAGCACAGACTGAGGGAAGGATGGCAGGCAGGAAAATCCCCCTCACCATTTTCCTCCCATTCACCAAAAAGCCTCCATTCCGAAGGCTGAAGGTTTAGTATGGAGCCTACCAGAAGTGGGTTCCTACTGGTTTGGCCCGGTTCAGCTGAACTGGTGGTAACTTGGTAGCCTGGGTCGCTGGAACCAGCAGTGACCCATACCTGCCCTGCCCCTGAGCTGGTTCTCCTACGGGGCCGCCATTTTGTTTCTCGGTGCTGCCCATGTGCAGAATAATTTTCATTTTTTAAGGTTTTGCACATGCAAAATTTTTGAGGCAGCGAATTGGCAGCAATGCCAAGCAGCAACCCATCCCTGGAGCCAACGATGCATCCACAGCACGTCCAGCTCACCAAGTCTGACCTGCTACACCTCAAAAAAAGTAAGAGCCCCTTGAAAATAAGCCCAAGTGCTTATTTTTAAGTCTAAAAGAAAATACCTCTTTACAAAACCTTGGTAAGACCACACTTGGAATATTGCATGCAATCACCCCAATATAACCTAGTTACCTGCGGGATCGCATCCTACCCCATACATCCCTGCGACCAATTCGCTCTCACAGGGAGGAACTCCTCCGGGTGCTGTCCACTAAGCAATGCCAACGGGTGACACCGAGGAGTAGAGCCTTCTCTGTGATGGGCCCAACCCTCTGGAATGACCTCCCCCCCCGATATCAGAACCACTACTGACCTCCGCTCCTTCCGACAGAAACTCAAGACCCACCTGTTCCAATTAGCGGGCCTGGCCCATTTATAGTCCCATTGCATACCTCCTGGCAAATATTTTATTCCGGGGTTGTTTTTTAGGTTTTTTTTAATGCATTTTAAATTTTTTAAATTTTAAATTTGGACTTTAACTATTGTTGTACAGTAAATTATATATTACCTCCTCCAGCCACATGTATATTTATATCTATTTCTATACTTATATTTATGTATATTTATTGTGTTTTTTAATATGACTGTACACCGCCCCAAGTCCCTTCTGGGAGAGGGCGCGGTTTAGAAATCAAATAAAAAAAAATATAAAAAAGATGTGGAGACTCTAGAAAGAGTACAGAGAAGAGCAACAAAGATGATTAGGAGGCTGGAGGCTAAAACATATGAAGAACAGTTGCAGGAACTGAGTATATGTCTAGTCTAATGGAAAAAAAAGGACTAGTGAGACAGGATAGTTGTTTGTTCCAGTATTTTTAGGGCTCCTCGGAAGATGGGGGAGTCAAACTATTTTCCAAAACCCCAGAAAGCAAAGCAAGAAACAATGGATGGAAATTAATCAAGGAGAGAAACAACCTAGAACTAAGGAGAACATTTCTAACGCTGAGACAAATCAAACAATGGAATAGTTTGTCTTCAGAATTTGTGGGTGCTCCATCACTGCAGGCTTTAAAAAAGAGACTGGAGAGTCATTTTTCTGGAATGGTACATAAACACAACCCCCACCACATGCCCCCTTTCATGGACATGTGACACTGGCACATGTGCCCTGCCCCCCCCTCGCACATGCATGCATATCTCCCACATGAGCCACGCCCCCTGCACATGTGCAGCAGAGACCCCAAAACCAGCTGGCTGGAAGGAGCTTCCTGTTTATGCATGTTTTGCCATCACAGATATAGGGTCTACTGCTTGTCTAGCAGTAGACAAGCAGAAGCAACTCTAGGGGTTGGACTAGAAGACCTTCAAGGTCCCTTCCAATTTTTTTTAATTCTATTCTATTCACTGAATGAATGGTCGTAAGCTGAGAACTACCTGTAGTTCTTTCATGTATTCATCATGTTCATAAAGAAAACCTGTGTCCGGTTTCCTAAAAATGCCCTAATTGATTCATGAGTATCGAGCCAAGTTTCAATACAAAACTAGTCATTTATTAGGAGCACCATTAGGCAAGGCCTTTTCGCAGTCAGATCTGAGCTTTGTTTGATTTATAGCTGAACTTTACCCCTGTTCCTTTCCTCCCCTCAGTCTGTGTCATAAATCACATTCCCCAATGAGGTGCACCCCTCCCAAGCCTGCTGCAGTAATCTGAGATCTGACCTTAGCCAAAAGTATATGTGGAATGGCAATGTTAAGAGTTGACAACCTGTTTGGTTCATAAAAGGTATATTTGCTAAGGAGGTAACATATCAATTCCTCTGTATGCAGAGTATGCCATGTTTTTGGCTGAGAGCAAGAATAATTTGTAAGAACAAAGACTATAGAATACAATCAAGAAGATGGATGCAAATATTAATGGGTAGAAACTAATCAATGAGAGAAGCAATCTAGAACTAAGGAGAAATTTCAGTGGAAGAACTTGCCTCCAGAAGTTGTGGGTGCTTCAACACTGGAGGTTTTTAAGAAGCGATTGAACAGCCACTTTTCTGAAATGGTATAAGGTTTCCTGCTTGAGCATGGGGGTTGGACTAGAAGACCTCCCAGGCCCCTTCCAACTTTCTTATTCTGTTATCGGTTAATTACATAAGAAAGCTTATTGTTGATTCAAAACAGTTTAATTTAATTTAACTGCTTGCGTGATTCAGTTCCTTTTGGCCCATTCACTTGGTATAGAATAGAAGTACTGAACTGGGTGTAAGCCTATCTGAAATTAAATCACCAGGCTTAGTTATACAGTTTAGATGTACACATTTATTTATGGAAACCTAGATTAGCATTTATTTATGACGATCTAGATTGCAGCCAGTAATTGCTCCACTCAATTTTCATGCATCCAAAAGGGCAACTGATCGCCCGCTATATAATAGAGAAATAACTATGCCAATAAAAAATAATAATAACTGTGCCATTAGGAATCATTATCACCAAAACTTGGGTCCTTAATATGATATAACTTTTCCATTAGAAAGATGATTTGTCACTGTGGAAGGTTCACTAACAGATGTACAGAATCAGAGAATATATTTCATCTGCAGTGCAATTATTAATATATGTTTATTTTTTTTATTTTATGCCATTTATTCCCTCACCGATATCAACATATTGACTTTAGATAAATACATTGCTGGCAGCTAAGATAAACAACAACCAAGCCCCCATACAACTACCACAGAGGTGTTAACGTAATTAATCATGACTCGTGTCTATGGGCCATCATTTTCTTCTGGAATCCATCAATCATAACTCTTGTTAAAAAAGAACTCTGTGAGTTTTGTGCTTGGGGAAAAAAATAATCACTTTCAATTTTTATGGAGCTGGCAGAAAGCCGAACAAAGAGATTGGGCAACTATTAGTCTTCCCAGTGTGGCAATTTTCTGAAACATACCTTCACCATCAATGATCTCGTTACAAACCAAAGAGGTGTGGAAATTATATACAGGGAAATATTTATCCTGTCTGATCGTGACTAACTCTAAGGGCTGTATACAGATTAACAGTGTTGGAAAGGACCTTGTAGATCATCTAGACCAACCCCCCACCCAAGAAGACCCTACACCATTTCTGACCAATTGCAGTCCAGTCTCTTCTTGAAAGCTTCCAGTGATGAAGGTCCCACAACTTCTGAAGGCAACTTCTGTTCCATTGGTTGATGTCTCCTTATTTCCATGTTGAATCTCTCCTTGGTCAGTTTCCATCCATTATTTCTTGTCTGGCCTTCAAGTGTCTTCGAAAATAGCTTGACCCCCTCCTCTCTGTGACAGCCCCTCAAATATTGGAAGACTGCTATCATGTCTCCCCTGGACCTTCTCTTCACTGGACTAGCTATGCCCAGTTCCTGCAACTGTTCTTCATATGTTTTAGCTTCCAGTTCCCTAACCATCTTGGTTGCTCTTCTCTACACTCTTTCTAGTCTCAATATCTTTTTTTATAGTATGGTGACCAGAATTTGATGCAGTACTCTTAAGTGCGGTCTTACTAAGGCTTTGTAGAGTGGTATTCATACCTCACTTGATCTTGGCTGTATCCCTCTGTTGTACTCATCTCTGTTTCTTGGTTGAGGGAACAAGCATTGTTTGAAGATACAGTATTTTTGGTGGTCATGAATATATTTATTTTTTATTTATTTATTAGACTTGTTAGCCGCTCCCTCTCCACGAAGGGACTCGGGGCGGCGTACAATAAATAAATCACATGTTACACGATTAGACATTACACGGAGGAGGTATAAAGTCACAACAATTGTTACAATACATAAAACAACAATAATAATAAGGTTAAAAATTAAAATACCCCGATTTAAAATTTTAAAGTGTAAAAAGTTTAAAAAAGATTAGAGATAGAACTATAGTTGAGCCAGGCCAGCTAGTTGGAAAAGGTGGGTCTTGAGTTTTGTACGGAAGGAGCGGAGGTCGGTAGTAATCCTAATGTCAGGGGGGGAGGTCATTCCAGAGGGCTGGGCCCATCACAGAGAAGGCCCTGCTCCTGGGCGCCGCCCTTTGGCACTGCTTAGTGGACGGCACCCGGAGGAGTCCCTCTCTGTGAGAGTGGATTGGTCGTAGGGATGTATGGGGCAGGATGCGATCCCACAAGTAACTAGGTCTTGTGCCATGGAGCGCTTTAAAGATGGTGATCAGCACCTTGAAACGCACCTGATAGACCACAGGGAGCCAGTGCAGCTCGCGCAGGAGAGGTGTTATATGGGAGTATCTCGTACTCCCCATAATCACCGGCGCGGCCGCATTCTGGACCAACTGCAGTCTCCGAGTGCATTTCAAGGGAAGCCCCATGTAGAGAGCGTTACAGTAGTCCAGGCGAGACGTCACCAGCGCATGGGTGACTGTGCGTAAGGCGTCCCGGTCCAATAGGGGCGCAATTGGTGCACCAGGCGAACCTGGTGGAACGCCCCCCTCGCCACGGCTGCCACATAGTCATCCATAGACAGCCGGGCATCTAGGAGGACGCCCAAATTGCGCGCCCGCTCCATGGGGGACAGTTGCTCGCCCCCAATGGCCAGCGATGGGATCCACTGGTTGAACCGGGGGGCCGGAAGCCACAGCCACTCCATCTTGGAGGGGTTGAGCTTAAGTCTGTTGTCACCCATCCAGACCCGTACGGCTTCCAAGCACCGGGACATCATTTCGACGGCCTCGTTGGGATGGTTCGGGGTGGAGATGTACAACTGCGTATCGTCAGCGTACAGATGTTATCCCACCCCAAAACCATGAATGATCTCACCCAGCGGCTTCATATATGTGTTGAACAGGAGAGGCAAGAGGACCGACCCCTGTGGCACCCCACAAGTGAGCGGCCTCAGGGTCGACCTCTGCTCCCCTGCCAACACGCATTGCGTCCGGTCGGAGAGGTAGGAGCAGAACCACCACAAAACGGTGCCCCTTACCCCCAGCCCCTCCAGCTGGTGCAATAGGATACCATGGTCGATGGTATCAAAAGCCACTGAGAGATCTAATAGGACCAGGATAGAGGAACAACCCCTATCCCTGGCCCTCCAGAGATCATCTACCAACGCGACCAAGGCCGTCTCTGTGCTGTGCCCGGGTCGGAAGCCGGACTGGCGCGGGTCTAGATAATCAGTTTCCTCCAGGTGACGTGGGAACTGTTGGGCCACTACACTCTCTACACACTCTCTACACTTCTGTGCCAAGGTGCACAGAATGCTGTTACTTTCCCACTGAAGTGGTACCTATTTATCTACTTGCATTTGCATACTTTCTGGCTATCCACAATATCATCACGTCAGCATCACTGAAGAATTTTCTATTTGCACAGGTTTTTAAAGTGCATTTTAATTCATATTATTCTAGTTGTTCTTTGTTGCAAAGTCATGTCCGACCCATCGTGACCCCATGGATAACATTTCTCCAGGCCTTCTTGTCCTCTGCCATCCTATTTAAGCTCATGTCTACTGCTTCAGTGACTTCATCCAGCCACCCCATTCTCTGTCGTCTCCTTCTTCCTTTGCCTTCAGTCTTTTCCAGCCTTAGGCTCTTCTCCAGTGAGTCTTTCCTTCTCAATTGGTGGCCAAATGATGATTTGGTGGCCAAATTAATTTAGGTGGCCCCTCAAATATTGGAACAGTGTTATCATGTCACCCCTAGTTCTTTTCTCTGGATTAGGCATACCCAATTCCTGCAACCGTTCTTCATATGTTTCATATGAAGTTGATTGTTCTGTCTTCACTACACATTACTCTAAACCCACCTCTCCTCCAATAAAACAAACTATGTGCATAGATCTGGATGCTTTATTAAAGGAACAGGATGGGTGAAAATGGGAAAAATAGAAATGCATACAATAAGGATCCAAATACAAAATGAGCATTGTTGAGTTGCTGGTGAGCATAACAATTAACAAATACAGATAGATCTAAATCTCACCAGCGATGCTGTGTGTATGCGATGTGGGTTTTTGTTTTAAGATGAACACGTGCCACAGATTATGCTGGATTCTTCCTGTTTCCTTCTGAATGCTAAAGGAAATGGAGTCTGGCTTCCCAGGATGCACATGTTTTGGGAATGAGATCTTTCATCATCAAAAAGCAAGGTCATCTTTCAACGTAGAAATAAGGAGAAACTTTCTGACAGTGAGAACAATCTACCAATGGAAGAGAAGTTCCCTTCCGAAATTGTGGGAGCTTCGTCACTTGAGAGATTGGATTGCCATTTGTCAGAAATGGTGTAGGGCAGTGATGGCGAACCGTTTATGGCTCAATGCCACAAGTGGGGGGAGCTCAGGGGGGTCGAGTGCGGGCGTGCCGCACCCATAATGCAACGCGTGACCCTCCAGGGCGCATGTGTGCAAAATGCGTGACCCTCCCCCCATTTTTACATTTTTTTGCCCTCCCCAGGCTCCAGGGGCTTTATAGGAGCCTGGGGAGGGCGAAAAGAGCCTCCCCCAACCCACCGGAGGCCCTCCGGAGGCTTCAGGGACTGTCCAGAGGCTTCCTTGAAGCCTTCGGAGCGCTTAAAACCACCCTCCGAGCAAACCGGAAGTGACTTCCAGGTTGCTCGGAGGGTCATTTTAAGCGCTCCGAAGGCATCAGGGAAGCCTCGGATGGTCCCTGAAGCCTTCGGAGCGCTTAAAACCACCCTCCGAGCAAACTGCTCGGAGGGTGGTTTTAAGCATTCCAAAGGCTTCAGGGACGGTCCCTGAAGCCTCCGGGGGAGGGGGGAGACTCTTTTCGCCCTCCCCAGGCTCCTATAAAGCCTCTGGAGCCTGGGGAAGGCAAAAAATAGCTTTTAAAAAGGTGAATTCAGCTTTGTCAGCGTGCCCTGACAAATGGCTCCGTGTGCCATCACGGACCTATAAGGTCCCTTCCAACTCTGTTAATCTGTAATCTTCCAAACCATACAGATGGGTATTTGGCCCTGGCCACTAGATGGTGCCAGAGAACAACAACAGTACATACACAAATTATATGTGGGGGCATGACACCCACCATTTTCTGATGTTATCATGCTTGACTATTGGATGTATAGGCTGTGCCTGATGGGAGCTGTAATCTATGCCCTCTGAAGGACACAGACCATTCTTTCGCTTGTTATGATTATTGATTAAATTGATCTACCTAAATTTTATCTCTGCGAGGCACTTGAGCGTCCAGGAAGATCAAATCGTCTCCAGACACTGTTAGACGGGCGGAAAAGCTCCAGGATTTACATTTCTTACCATTCTATCAAGCAAGCCGGACAAGTAGACTTTTGTGCGCGGCGCCGTTTACCATTCCTTATTTTCAACGTGACATTTCAAGGCGTTTGTGCCTGTCTGTGATAACAGAATGGATGCTTGGAATGGTAATGCTTTCTCTGATTGTTCCTTATTCCGAAAGGGGCATTTTTTTTTTTATTAATCATGGAAAGAAGAACTGCCTGCAATCATCAAGAAAAGAGGAGTCACTCTGTTATGCACAGGTTGGAAATCGCAACCCTTAAAAACAGACAGTTCTCAGGGCGCTTGTCTGAGCCGCCCCAAAACCTGGAACTTGTCTCATTTGCAGAAAATATTTGTCTTTCTCCCCCCCCCCCCCCGCTCTCTTAGCAAGGATTTAAAGAATATTTTTAGCACGTGTGTTCTGCTTTTGTAGTTTGCTATTTGATTGTTGCCTTTCCATAGTCTTTAACAATTCTAATGATACTATCATGATTATATTATAATATAATAGTATAGTGCCTATAATCAAAATTTATATACATACATTTTTCTTCATAGTATAATCTATAATTTTTAAAACGTTTATTTCTTGTTTCGGCTTCTATTCTCTAGCCACGTGTACAGTCTACTCCAAATTTTGTAATAGTCTGACTCTTTTCTTTCTTTTAACTCCATGGTCATCCTGTCCATTTCAGCACATTCGAGGATCTTCCTAATTACCATGTCATCTGCGGGATGGTGTTTTGTTTCCAATTTTGCACAAAGGCAATCCTAGCAGTTGTTAGTACGTGTAATGTTACTATATTCCTAGGTTTCCTGCCTAGGCAGGGGGTTGGACTAGAAGACCTCCAAGGTCCCTTCCAACTCTACTATTGTATTGTATTGTATTGTGTTGTGTTGTGTTGTGTTGTATTGTATTGTACTGTATTGTATTGTATATATTGGTATTTGCTATCCATCTCTGGGTCTAATATACCTAATAAACATAATTCTGGTTTCAATGCTATCCTCTGTTTCGTGATTCCTTCCAGCCAATCCTTAATTTTAAGCCAATATCTCCTGGCGTGGGGACATGTCCACTCCAGATAATCTTCCAGAAGCTGTAAAATTACATTACATGGTTATGTTGCTTGTTTGTGGTTTTTATCTGTTTTGTATTTGTTTTTGTATTTTCTCTTGTTCTTTTTTTTCTCTTTTTCTTTGCTTTTCCCCTCCTCTTGCTTGTGGTTTTTAAACTTGAAAATGTTCAATAAAAGCTACCTTTATTTATTTTTTTAAAAAAAGAATATTTTTAGAAGATCTAAAACAAAAAGAAAAATGTGGGGATCCTGATGGGAGAAAACAGGCATTTTGCTGCTGTAGAATTCCAGGCTGAATGAGAACTAAATTCTGAATTACGTTCTGACAAAATGATGCCCGTTATGTTCCCAGAGAGAGAAAGGGGAGGGGGGAAGGGGTGGTTTGCCATTTATATCCATATACACAACCGCTCGGTGATTAAAGATGTTGAGCTTGTCAGCTGGAAAGGTGACAGGCCGGGTTCGAGACCCCGGCATCATGCCACAGGGTGAGCTCCCATTCCTTGCTCCAGCTCGTGCTGATTTAGCAGTTTGAAAGCATCGAATTGTGACTAGATAAATAGATACTACTGCAGTGGGAAGGCAACAACATTCTGTTTCCCTCAGCATATAGTCATGCAGGCCACATGACCATGGAATCATCTTCATACAATGATGGATTCCTTGTCTAAGAAATGGAGATGAGCACTGTGCCCTAGAGTCATTCACAACTGGACAGGGGAAATCTTTATGTTTACCTTTACACAAAGAGAGAGAGGGGGGAGGGAGGGGGTAGGAATGGAGAGAGAGAGAGAGAGAGAGAGAGAGAGAGAGAGAGAGAGAGAGAGAGAGATGGCTTGCCATGTCGTTGTTGTAGGCACTATTGTTATAATTAATTAATTATAATTAATTACTCTGCATTAGGAAATTTTATTTTCAGATTATGGGGTTCTGTCTATTGTTATTGTTTTTCTGATTTATGTTTTACAACAAATAACCACTGGTGAGAGAGAGAGGATAGAGAGACAGAAAGAGAGACAGAGAGAAAGAGAGAGACAGAGACAGAGACAGAGAGACAGAAAGAGAGACAAAGAGAGACAGAACTAGAGAGAGAGAGAGAGAGAGAGAGAGAGAGAGAGAGAGACAGAGACAGAGACAGAGACAGAGACAGAGAGACAGAGAGCAAGTAATAATAAAATATAATAAATAATATAATTAATAATAATAATAAAAACATATACATGCCAGGATAATACCAATCAACTATGAAGCAAGCAATCGTTGGAGAAAAGTCTGTAAGAAGTGTCTCACAAGTTTTCTGAGCTATGTGTGCCTAATGGCAGTGTTCCAAATAGCATCCAAAAGTAAATCAGAGTCCAAGGCAAAGTATTGCTCAAAGTTCCAATTCATTAAGAGAGCCATGTTGGCACAGCTGGGAAAAACTCGAATCTGAAAGCTTCCTAGGTTTTCCCCACCCAGTTGAAAGTTCAAAACCTTGCCCCCACACCCACAAGTCCATCCCGTGGTCCAATCTTTCACTGCCATGCTGGCAGCTTCCACCCATCCAGTTCCGGTCAGGTTCAGAGGTGCAGAGACAAAGGATGACCTTGGCTTTCTAGAAAGAATTTTGTTATGGCTACCTATCATCTCACTCCGTACAACTCCCCCCCCTCCCATTTTCCCACAATAGAAAATGCATTGTAGAATAATAGAAAGTGTGGCAGGCCAAAGACCCAAAAGAAAAGATGGCTGCAGGCCGGACACCTGCTCTGTCAGGGGAAAAAAACACCCTGTTGGAGATCGATGGACCGTGGCTGATTCCCTTCCGCATATCTTTTGAGATATTTAGAAAAGAAATAGTCTTTAAGAAAATATTCTAATTAATAAACAAACTTTAATAATAAAATAATAAAAGTAAATGAAAACAGAAGTAACTAATTGGTTACATTTTGATAATGAAAAGCTTCGTCAGCCAAAAGTTGGCTGCCGAACAAAGAAGAGAGGAATTTGGAATGTGTAACGCGTGCGCAATAAATCACTTTCAGATAAGAACCTTTTTTTGTTTTATGACCTGCGCAATAAAGCTTTCTTAGTTTAACTCTTGAGTGTCAATTCAGGCAGTTCAGGCCTAGCAAACTTTTTAACATCGTGACACCCCTTCTTTTGCTAGTCTGGGCTGACGTCATCAAATCATCAATTAAGGCACATCTTCTTTCGCAGATACTCGTGTTGATTTGCGGCGAGTGGTTTGTTAAGCATGTCTGCGATCTGATCATGTGTAGAAACATATTGCAATTTAACAAAACCTTGCTTAACTAATTGCTTTGTGTTTTGATAACGAATGTCAATGTGTCTGGACCTAGAACCTGTAAAATGTGACTCAGAAATATAAACAACAGATACATTATCTTCCATCACGGTGATTGGTCGAATCGGACGTGTCCAGATATCTGTGATCAAAGCATCAAACCACGTTAGAGAATTACAAGCATCTGAAACACAAGCATATTCAGCTTCAGTAGATGAACATGAAACAAAACTCTGTTTTCTCACTTGCCAGTAAACAGGACAACCATTTAGGAACATCATGTAACCAGAAGTGCTTTTGCGTGACTTCTTGTCGCTCGCCCAGTCGGAATCGGCAAAACAAATCAACTTTGGTTGATCAGTGTGTGTTGGTTCTAGCAATAACTTCATGTGTTTAGTGTGTTTTAGGTATTTCAACAACTTCTTAATGCATGACCAATGAAATTGTGTTGCCTTACCTACGTGTCGTGATAAAAGATTAACACTAAGTGCGATGTCAGGTCTGGTCCAACTACTAATGTATAATAGTGAACCAATGACTGAACGATAAAGTGTTTGATCCTCGAACTCAGGACTTGGTTCATGTGTTAAGTTGTGAAAATCTGTTTGCATGGGTGTCTTTGTTGTGCTAGCATCTTTCATGTTGCAATGATGTAGAATGTGGTCAATTTTCTCCTCTTGTGAAAGACTAAACCCCTTCTGTGTCTTTTCAATTTGAACACCTAAATAAGTGCTAATGTGTCCTAAAGATTTTAGTGTGAAGTATCTCTGCAAACTTTTGGCAAAAATCTCACTCATTTTCTTATTTGGACCAATATAAACAATATCATCAACATAAACAAGAATTATCTCATATGCATTGTTAGATCTTTTTGTGAACACGCATTCATCAGTTTCGGACTTAATAAAGCCCATTGAATTTAGTTTGTCAGTAAGACATAAATACCACATTAAACCTGACTGTTTCAGACCATAAAGACTTTTGTTCAGGAACCAGGTATCCCCTTCTTGCTTTCGGAATCCTGGAGGGCTTCTCACGTAGATCTCTTCATCTAGGTCTGCATGTAGATAAGCTGTGTCCACATCAAATTGAAAAACTTCTAAACCAAGAATAGTTGCAGTGGTTAAAGCAATTTTTACACTTTCAGTTCTGACTGTTGGTGAGTAAGTGTTTGTGTAGTCCTCAGGATAACGTTGAGCGAAACCCTGAGCTACCAGTCTGGCTTTGTATAAAGACTCACCATTCGGTTTCTTCTTGATTCTGTAGACCCATCGGGTGCCAATGACTTTCTTGTTTGCTGGAGGTTTTGCAGGTGTGAATACATTAAGTTTCTTTAAACTGTCCATTTCATCCTGCATTGCATCATACCATTTGTCTTGTTCTGAATCAGGAAGCTGTTTGATTTGTGTGAATGTCTCTGGAGGAAGAGTAACGTTGCAAATCAAAGGTACTGGTGATTTTGTCAGTTGCCATGAATAACGTTGTGGAGGGATTCCTTTTGTGGCCCTCTTGGAGCGTCTAGGAACAACAGACCAGTCTTCTTCTTCTTCATCATCATCATCCTCGTCCTCACGTTCGTCGCTAGCATCAGCATCCGCGGGTTGCGAAGACGGAACATCAGGTTGTGAAGAACTGGTAGAAGGAACATCTGCCTGCGAATTATCATCAGGCTGCGTGGCATCTGGAACACCATCTCTAGGAAAATAAACTTCAGGATCATTGGAATGAATCCTGGACCAGTCAATATCTTCCTCAAAATTAGCAGATTGTGAAATGACAATCACATGTTTAGTATCAATGAATTTGTACCATTTTGAATTATCATCAATACCCATAAATCTCAGTCTCTTTGCTACTGTACCTCCCTTTCTTCTTTGACTTAAGGGAGTGTTCACCATAGCATATGAACCAAAAATGTGGAGGTTCTTGAGATCAGGCTTGTAGCCATACAGCATGTAGAAAGGAGTTTGATTGATTACACTGCTCCAAGTACGGTTGACAATGTAATTTGCATATTTGATTGCTTCACCCCAGTATGCGTTACTGAGATTGGCATCTTCTAGAAGACAACGCATCATGGTTTGTAGAACCCCTTGTCTTCTTTCTACGACTCCGTTATGAGCCGGTGTATATGGAGCAGATGTCTGATGAAGAATTCCATTTTTACGCATCCAGTCCTGGAAACGCTGAGACATGAATTCTGCACCACGGTCACTCTGGATTCTGGCGATGCGAACTTGGTATTGTGTAGAAAAAAACGCTGCAAAGTCTTTAAAGATCTGAAAGGTCTCAGATTTCTCTCTCATAGGATATACAAATCCATATCTAGAATGATTATCTACAATTGTTAAAAAATACTTTCTGCCACCAAGTGTTGGTGGGAAAGGACCCACTATGTCAGTGTGTACCAAATCAAAAATGCGTGTTGACCAGCGTGTAGCGTGTTTTGGAACTGGAGCCGCCTTGGATTTAGCCTTTTTGCAAACGGCACAATCCAAAAACACCTTACACCCCTTTAGATCCAAACCTTTTGCGAACTCCGGCATCTTTCTAAGAACACGGAAACTGGCATGCCCCAATCTTCTGTGCCACTTGTGAATACACCTGGAATGCAAAGGTTTACCAGTTAGTGAATTCTCAACATTAACAGTTTCATGAGGATCCTCAGGCTTGCTTTGAGCAATCTGTTTCTGTTTTCTTTGTTTGTTGGCTTTAGGAGCCTTTGGCACAGTAACGCTTTCTCTCTCTGGGACAACTCTCTCTGGGTTTGCGTTGTGCCTTTTTGGAGTTTGCATACTTGCCTGTGCTTGCCCTTTAGGCTTTGGCTTTAAGTAATAAACACCACCAATCAGCTTAGTTTCAGCAACAATATCACCATCTTTAACTAAGTAACTTGCTTTTTCGAGGTGGTGAACCTGGAACTTTAACTCTCTAGACAAGTGACTTTGACTAAGCAAATTACTGGTTGCTGAAGGTATGTAATAAACATCAGGGATGTGTGTATCGAGCTCTTCAATGTAAACAGTTCCTTTTCCCATAACCTTGCAAGTGTGGTTGGTGAAGGAATACAGTTCTCGATACTCGGGCTCTGGTTCGCCCATCTCTGTGAAAAGTTCCCTTCTGTGGGTAACGTGCACAGCTGCTCCACTATCTAAAGTCCACAAAAGACGTCTGTCGAACTTTGGATCAGGTTGTGGAACGTTGGTTATGGCCAGTGTTGCAAGCGGAGCTTGTGGATCACGCCTTGGACCACGACGACCTTGTCTTCCGCCTCTACCTCTGCCTCTGGAATCTGTTCCTCTGGGCTGGTACGTGGCGGGAGCTGGAACTCGTTGGGGACAATCCCGGGTGTCATGTCCCACACGGTTGCAGGTGTAGCATTTTGGCATCCTTGGAGCGTAGCCTCTTCCTCGGAAGGGACGTCTGGCTGGAGCCTTTGGTGCTGGAGGCCGTTGCAGATGTGGGGTAGCTAACCTGATAGCTTCGTCTTCCACTAAAAGTCTGCAAACGTGGTTAACTGTGCGTTGAGCAATAGGCACGTAGTTAATCTTTGCAACAGCATCTTTCCATTCATAATTCAATGAGTTAATGATGATGCTAATCATTTGGATATCATCGATTACATGGCCATTTTGTCTCAATTCACTTCTCATTCTTTTCAGTTTGGTCAAATGTCCACCAATTCGTTCACCAGGTTTCAACTTCGAACCATGGAACTCAGACATGAGCAAACATGAGGATTCAATTGAAACGGGCCTGTAGCAATCTTCCAAAATAGCCCATATTTCTTGGGCAGTTGCATCAGGTGGAAAGATACCTTGGATCTCAATTTCCATTGACATGAGTAAAGTCGTGATTGCTCTGTTTTCGAGGTTTCTTATTGCAGGCGTCCACGGTGGAGGAGGAGGATTAAAAACCATGGAATATGTGCCTTCTCTTCGAAGCAAGAGCACAATTTCACTGACCCAGGCTTTATAATTCTCTCCTGACTCCTTTAATTTGGACTCACCAGTCAAGGGGGTGACTGTGAATACCTGCTGAGGAACAATTTGTTGCTCTGGTTGCAAAGCTGGTTGTTGAACCAGGGGATGCTGGGGTTGCATCATTGGCCTTTGCGTGGCAACATCAAATTGGCTTCCTCGAATTCGCCTTTGGCTTTGCCTTTTTCATCTAGGGAGAATTCCACACCGCCAGGGGGTGTTGAAGACTTAACCTTTGAGGGCAAAGTTTGGGCTTCTGTAAAACTCATAGCTAATTCTTTAAACCTCATCATCTTTTGCTGTAATGATTTTTCTCCGCCAGCAGATGGCAGTGCAGCTTCACTTCTTGGCTGCAGCCCTCTATACATATGTGGAAGTTCAATGGGCTCAAAGGGACCACGTGACCTCGGTGACGTGTACATGTCTCTTTGTTCTAATTGACCAGTGAACTCTGTGGGGTGTGTCTTAGGCTGTTGTTTTGAAGAAGACAAGATGGCGTCCTCAGACATTTTGGGAGTGGGGGAGCTTCTCCTACTTCGCTTTATTTCGTTAAAACACACTCTCGCCTCCCTAACATATCTTTCTAAACGTTCTATTTGATATAGATAGCTTTGCATTTCTTGCTCATCTGGGGAGATTTCATAAACTTTGCTTTCTGCGTGGGAGGATTTTTCCTCTGCCGGCAGTTGCCGTTTAGACTTTTGCCGTTCATTAATTGTATCTTGATAATGAGGGACATTTACTGACCTCAGTCCGTAGATCTTGCCTTCTGTAACTCTTTCCCCCATTTCTGGCTCGGCACCTGAAGGAATTTGTTGTTCCTGAAGCACGTTTTGATCTTGCTTCTCTGTGTCCGAGGGAGTCTCCTTGTCAGAAAAAACTCTTTCCATTTTTCTTCTTTTTTCTTTTTTTTCGACATTGCTAATTAGGCTTAGTCGGTTATCTTAAGATAGCGCGAAGAGAAAATACAGCCATAAATTGTAGTCATCTCAGCTGGTCATCAAAACCAAAACTCTGCTACCAAGTTGTCAGGGGAAAAAAACACCCTGTTGGAGATCGATGGACCGTGGCTGATTCCCTTCCGCATATCTTTTGAGATATTTAGAAAAGAAATAGTCTTTAAGAAAATATTCTAATTAATAAACAAACTTTAATAATAAAATAATAAAAGTAAATGAAAACAGAAGTAACTAATTGGTTACATTTTGATAATGAAAAGCTTCGTCAGCCAAAAGTTGGCTGCCTAACAAAGAAGAGAGGAATTTGGAATGTGTAACGCGTGCGCAATAAATCACTTTCAGATAAGAACCTTTTTTTGTTTTATGACCTGCGCAATAAAGCTTTCTTAGTTTAACTCTTGAGTGTCAATTCAGGCAGTTCAGGCCTAGCAAACTTTTTAACATCGTGACATGCTCAACAACACACAAGAACAATTCACTCATCCAACCCAAACTCTTTATTATGGGTTTATACAGCAAGACCAAGCAGCCATACAGAACC
Source organism: Natrix natrix natrix (assembly GCA_029891615.1). Classification (NCBI taxonomy): domain Eukaryota; kingdom Metazoa; phylum Chordata; class Lepidosauria; order Squamata; family Natricidae; genus Natrix; species Natrix natrix. The sequence continues at coordinate 5,220,020 of JAKRSK010006657.1, forward strand.
CAGAATACCAGAGTTGGAAAGGACCTTGGAGGTCTTCTAGTCCAACCCTCTGCTCAACCGGCAGCCGACCGCCACTGTTCTGGGGTCATGTGATCATCGTTTGTGAATTTCTGACAAGCAAAGATTCAGTTAACAACCGTGTTACTAACTTAACAACCATAGTGATTCACTTAACAACTGTGACAAGAAAGGCCACAAAATGGAGAAAACTCACTTAATGATTGTCTTGCTTGGCACTACTTGGATATTCCCCAAGAATGGAAATATTGGGGCTCAGTTGTGGTCATAAGTCGAGGGCCCCATGCAGTTGAATGGCCCATCAATTGAATCGATCCATGACTTGATCCAATGTATGGAACCTCAGAGGCAAATGTGCTGGCACCAAGACCCCAGCTCTTCCACTGAAGCCCATCGTCAGGAGTGTTTTGATTCACCTGGCCTGCGACGAGGTTTCTGGAAAAGTAATGAAAGGCAAGAAGAAAAAGATAAATGGGAAATGTAAGAACTCTAATGACTTTTTTTTAATTAGCAATTCTGCATGAGTTGCCGGAAGAAAGAAGACAAAGGGAAAGCCATTTGAGGGGAGGGGAGGTGGGAGAGAGGGTGTCTGGTTAGTCTTAAGAGAAGATAGCTGTATTTCACCATTTAAACCTATAGATGAGCCAACTGGAGGAGGAGGAGGAGGAGGAGGAGGAGGAGGAGGAGGAGGAGGAGGAGGAGGAGGAGGAGGAGGAGGAGGAGGAGGAGGAGGAGGAGGAATATTTTTAGAAATATTCCTTTCTTTCTCTTTCTTTCTTTCTTTCTTTCTTTCTTTCTTTCTCTCTTTCTTTCTTTTTCTTTTTCCTTCCTTCCTTTTTCTTTATTTTCCTTCCTTCTTTTCCTCCTCCTCCTCCTCTTCTTCTTCTTCTACTTCTCCTCCTCCTCCTTTCCTTCCTTTTTTCTTCCCTCTTCTTCCTCCTCTCCTTCCTTTCTCTTCCTTCCTTTCTTTTTCTTTCTTTCTTTTCTTCCTTCCTTTCCTCCTTTTCTCCTCCTTCCTTCCTTCCTTCTTTCCTTTATATATATATATAATTTTTACATTTAAAACAATGCAATGCCGCGGAGTCGGGGTGATCATATATTCACATTATGTACAGCTAGTTTCAACCATTAACAGTTATTCTACTTAATACATTGTCTGTCCTTCTGTTCGATCACAATATATACATTTGTTCCAGTCTTGTCATCTTGTCTTATACCAATCATAAAATCTGTTCCATATTTCAAAATATTCTGATTCCCCTTTATTTTTAAGTTCAAGAGTGAGCCTATCTGCTTCTGCACAGGCCAACACTTTTCTGATTATATCTAGCTCTGATGGTGTATTTTCTTTTTTCCAATGCTGTGCATAGGTTATGCTCGCTGCAGTCAGTATATGTATAATTAGATAGAGTGTATCTTTCTTAAACCCCTCCGGTATTATGCCTAGGAGAAAAGTTTCTGGTTTAAACATAATTTGTTCTCCCACCATTTGTTCTAACCACGATTGAATCATTTTCCAACATTTTTTTTTGCCTCATTGCACGTCCACCACATATGGTAGAAAGTGCCTGGTGTTTTTTTACACTTCCAACAATTTGGGGCCAGATTTTTGAACATTTTAGAAAGCCGTGCTGGCGGGAGATGCCATCTGTAGAACATCTTGTAAAGGTTTTCTTTATACGCCGTAGCCAATGTTAATTTCTGATTAAGTATCCAAAGTTTTTCCCACTTAGCCAATTCCACATTGTAACCAACATTTTTTGCCCAGGCGACCATGGTTTCTTTGACATGTTCTTCCTCTAGTTTATATTCCAACAAAAATCTATACAGCACTTTGATCAGTCTGTTTTCTGTCTGTATCAACAGTTTATCTAATATTGTGTAGTCTTTGGCAATACCTTCGTTCTTCCTATCCTGTGCATACCTTGATTGTATCTGTAAATAAGACCATCATTCTACTTGTATTCCTTGTGATATCAATTCTGATCTGTTTTTGATCTCTCCCTGCCTGTTCAATAGCTCTTTATATGTGACTATATTTTCCACGTTAATTAAATTTGGGTGTATATATGCTTCCATCGTAGATAGCCAAATAGGTATTTTGGTATAATGATCATGTTTAATTTTGTTCCTTATTATTAACAGAGATTGTCTAATGTAATGTCTACTAAAATATTTGTATGCAGATCCTTTTTCATACCAGAGGAAGGCATGCCAGCCTGCTTGGAGGTCATGACCTTCCAATTTGAGTAGTCTTTTATTTCTTAGCATTATCCATTCCCTTAGCCATGTTAATATGGCCGCAGTATAATAGAGTTCCCAATCTGGTACGCCAAATCCTCCCTTTTCCTTAGTGTCTTGCATAGCCTTAAGTTTTATTCTTGGTTTTCTTCCCTGCCAGATAAATTCCTTTCTTTCTCTTTCTTTCTTTCTTTCTTTCTTTCTTTCTTTCTTTCTTTCTTTCTTTCTTTCTCTTTCTCTCTCTCTCGCTCTCTCTCTCTTTCTTTCTTTGTCTTTTTCCTTCCTTCCTTTTTCTTTATTTTCCTTCCTTCTTTTCCTCTTCCTCCTCCTCCTCTTCTTCTTCTACTTCTCCTCCTCCTTCTCCTTTCTTTCCTTTTGTCTTCTCTCTTCTTCCTCCTCTCCTTCCTTCCTTCTCTTCTTCCTTCCTTCCTTCCTTCCTCTCTGTCTCTCTCTGTCTCCCTCTCTGTCTCTCTAAATGATATACTCTCTCAATGTTCCTATGTGGGCAGAGTCCAGTGAGACCAATATCTGCAAGATGAAGAAAACTTTGTTAGCAAACAACAAATCATCATACACCTTTCAAGAAACTCAAGGAATTCACTTATCTCATTTGACATACTGATGGCATCCCTCCCCCTGGTGCTGCTGGGGAACAAAATGGATTTCTAGGAATTCAGGCTAGCAAGCGGAGTTATCGACATTTAAAAATTGTGTCCTGGGCTTCTTCTGTATGTACAGAAGACAACTGGAACATTAGATGGGACCAGCGCCTGAAAGGCAGCTTCGTCCGGTCTTGAAAACTAAAAGTGACTGAATTAACTTAACTTAACTTTATTCAATTTCTAGACCGCCCCTCTCTCAAAAGAGACTCGGGGTGGTGTACAGTCATATTAAAATAATTAAACAATAAATATACATGGTATAAATACAAAATAAATAAGTTAAATAAAGGACTGGAGGAGGTAGTAATGATTCACTGTACAATTTAGTTAGGTTAGATTAAAATTTTAAAAATTATAAAAACATTTACCCTGAAAACTATCCCTAATAAAATATCTGCCAGGTGGTAAGAGTAGAACTATAAGTGGGCCAGGCCGGCTAATCGGAACAGGTGAGTCTTAAGTTTCTGTCGGAAGGAGCGGAAGTCAGTGGTGGTTCTAATGTCAGGGGGGAGGTCATTCCAGAGGGTTGGGCCCATCACAGAGAAGGCTCTACTCCTGGGCACCGCCCGTTGGCATTGCTTGGTGGACGGCACCCGGAAGAGTCCCTCCCTGTGAGAGCGAATTGGTCGCAGGGATGTGTGTGGTAGGATGCGATCCCGCAGGTAGCTAAGTCCTGTGCCATGGAGGGCTTTGAAGATGGTAATCAACAAGTGCAAATTAATCCTTGAGTTTAGAAAGCAGTTCTCCAGTCTTCTTTTCCTAGTTTACTTAACATTCATGTGGAAAAGGTCAGAAGTCACTTTTTTAAATGCCACTGTAACATGGAATAGTCACTAAATGAAAGGTTTTTCTACGTTATTGTGTGGGAAGTTAGCACCCACCCCTCTCCTAGAAAAATGAAATATTTTAGGAAATATTGAAAAGGGCAGAATATTTCCCCTAAAAGAGAGGCAGAAACTCATCTCACCTTTGTCAATGGACCATTAAGGCCTGAGCGAGTCCATTCTACATAACAAAGATCTACCTCCTTCAGGCAGAGCCATAACAGGAATCCCAAAGCCCTTTCATTACATCATCACCCAGCAAGAGTCAACCAAGCTTGGGATACAGGCAACCTACAAAGTTACCCCTGCATGGCTCCATGGGAGTCTGACAACCAATCAGAATACAAGCTCAAATTCAAAAGCCCAGAGAGGGCATAAAACCAGGACACTCTCAGCATCTCTTCCCTTTTTGCCCAGGACCTCAACCCATGTGATCCTGTCCACCATTAAACCATCTTTGCAAGCAGTCTCCATGTTTCCGGTATCTTTCTCCCCTCTTGGATCTGGGCCCAGAAGGACATTTCCTCCAACAACAGAATCTTGCAAGTCTCTCCCCTCCTTCTTCATGTGAACTGGGGAGGGTCCTGTCTGATATGTTTTCTCAAATTGCTTTCTTTCTCTGGACTCAAGGCCCTTTATCTGACTGTCGCATTGGTAGCATCTCTTTCTTCTCTCCCTCAAGGCCTCTTCCTCTGCTCTCTCTCTCTCTCTCCAATCTGAGGACGAGGCTCTTCTTCAGCTCTGTCTCGGAAAAAAAATCATTTGGGGGAAGATCCTCTCTTGGGACTTCATGAACCGGGATCTTTATCTGAACCATTTAATCACTTTTGCAACTCCAAAGCATCAATCACTGCTCAATCCTACCCATGTGAATTTCGCTAACATTCTCTTCCCCTTCGAAAGAAGTTTCTGGAGAAAAAAAACCCCTGCCATCAAAACGAATGTGAAATTAGAGGAAAAGGCAAAAAAGTTTCTTTACATGGCAAAATTAAGGGTTTCTTTACCACTGGTAGATTGTGTTGCTCTAAGAAAGAAGAAACTTTAGTTGTCTCCCAAATTAGATATTCAGCTGCTAAGTCAAGATGACCCTAAACCTAGCGAGATGTCCATATGTCCATGCTGTTCTTCAAAGAAACATTCTTGGTAAATTCCCTGCTGACTGAGAGTGAATTTTCTTTCCTGTTTGGTTATGATACTTTGTACAGTGAGTGGCTACTCCTCCTTTTCTTCTTTTCCCAATCGTATGACTCCGGAAGTTTCTGTGTTCCCAATTGAATTTTTCTTTTTCCCCCTTTTTTCCTTGACCAAAGTTACAGTTGTCAGCGTTCCAAATATCATGCAGAATTAAATCATTGTCCAAGGCAAAGTTATCCTTAAAACTCCAATTTAATAAGACAGACATTTTGGCATTATGCTGTTAAATTTCAACTCTAACGTACATCCTGTGAGTTCACCCAGTTAAAAGTTCATCATCTAACCCCACACCCCATAATTCATCACATGGTCCAATCTTCATCTTCCACGCTGGCATCTACACCCCTCTGCTTCCGGCCAGGTGTCGAGGTGCAGAGACAAAAGACGACCTTGAGCTTCTAAGAAAATCCATAACAATACATTCCACAATCCTACTCCTTTCTATTCCCCCCTCCCAACTACTACACTAATGAAACAGCATAGAAAATTATAAGAAAGTGTGGCAGGCCAAAGATCCTAAAAAGAATTTAACTACAGGCCTGACAACAGTACTCTCTTCCTTTTGATACCATAGACCTTCCTAAGCAAAACCTAAGACTCTTTATGAATGAGACCAAAGGCCATTCTATATTCCGAGGTGGGCTCAGGGTTGAAATCCAGCAGGTTCTGAAAAGTTCTGGAAAACTGTTAGCGGAGATTTTGAGTAGTTCGGAGAACCAGCAAATGCCACCTCTGGCTGACCACAGAGTGGGGAAGGAATGGGGATTTTTCAATATCCTTCCCCTGCCACGCCCACCAAGCCACGCCCACCAAGCCACGCCCACAGAACCAGTATTTAAAAAGTTTGAATTTCACCACTGGGTGGGCTGCCACGGGTTTGACCAGGTTCAGGAGAACCCATAGCCAATGTTATGACCAGTTTGGAGAACCTCCAAATCCCATCCCTGGCTGGCCCAGCCCACCCCACCCCTCTCAGGACTCTACATGCGGCCCATTTTGGATGTGAGGTAAGTGTAGGGCCCTTGCGGAGGCTCGGGGAGCAGGAAAAACAGGCCTCCCGGAAGTTCCATAAGGCCAGGAACAGGCTTATTTCCGGCCTCCGGAAAGTCACCGGAACCTGAAGGAAGCAGTTTTCACCCTTCCAGAGGCTCAAGGAAAGGCTTCGGAACCTAGGGAAGGCAAACACGCCCTGCCTGCCCCCCGCCATGGTGCAGGAGGCTGACTAGGGGGTGTGCTCCACGCCCACCCAGCAACTGGGCAGAGAACAGGTTGCTGAAATTTTTGAAGCCCACCCCTGTCTATATTCCATGGCAGCCAACTCAATAGTCATATTTACTTATTAGAGCGAGTTTGGTATAGTGTGTAAGGTGTTGGCCTAGAAACCAGGAGACTGTGAGTTCTAGTCCTACCTGCCTGGGTGACTATGAGCCACTCACCAAAAGACTGTGAGTTCTAATTACACCTTAGGCAGGAAAGCTAGCTAGGTGACTATGGGCCAGTCACCAGGGGATAGTGAGTTCTAGTACCACTTTAACCAAGACAGCCAGCTGGGTGACTTTGAGCCGGTCACCAGGAGGTTGTGAGTTCTACTCCTACCTTAGACATAAAGGCTTGCTAGGTGACGTTGGAGCAGTCTTCCTCTCTCAACCTAACCCACTTCACAGGGTTTTCGTTGTGTGGAAAAATAAGGGAAAGCGCTATTAGCTATGTTTATCACCTTGAGTTACTTGTAAAGCAATAAAAGTGGGATCAAAACCAAGCAAAAAATAAGTAGCCACAACGTATGACCACAACTTAGCCCCAAATTTCTTTTGCTAAGTGGGGCAGGTGTTATATGAGTTTTAGGACATTACGTGACCTTTCTTGCCACACTTGTTAAGTGAATCACTGCCGTTGCTAAATTAGTAACACGGTTGTTAAGTGAAATTGGCTTTCTTGTTGACTTTGCTTGTCAGAAGGTTGCAAAAGGAGATCGCATGAACCTGGGACACTGCAACCATCGCAAATATACACCAGTGGCCGAGTGTTCAAATTTAGATCATGTGACCATGGAGGTGTGCAATGGTCACCAGTGTGAAATATGGTTATAAGTCACTTTTTTTTCAATGCCATTGTAACAGGGGTGAAATCCAGTAGGTTCTGACAGGTTCTGTAGAACCGGTAGCAGAAATGTTGAGTAGTTTGGAGAACCGGCAAGTGCCACCTCTGGCTGGCCCCAGAGTGGGGAGGGAATGGGGATTTTGCAGTCTCCGTCCCCTGCCACACCCACCAAGCCACGCCCACAGAACCAGTACTAAAAAAAATTGAATTTCACCACTGCATTGTAACTTCAAAGAGTGACTAAACAAACTGTTGTAACTCAAGGACTGTTGTGGCCCGCCAGTGGCCAGAGAAGCTGGAAGCAGAGTCAGACAGTGAGGAGGTTGGGGAGGAACGTGGGCCAGTCCTGGAGGCCAGGGAAGGCTCGGACGAGGGCTCTGTGTCGGAGGCAGAGACAGGGCCAAGGCTGTCTGGCTATGATCAGGTGCCTACGGAGCTAGACAGCAGTGAGGCAAAAGAACAGCTAGAACCTGTTCTCAGTGTGCAAATGCACCGAGTTGCCAGAAGAAAAGAACAACTCATAAATCAGGGTAGACTTGGGAATAAAGTCACAGGTGGAAGATGATTGGCCCCTCCCCTAGCAAATAAAAGAGGAGCGAAAGGGGAGGGGACTTTTGCAGGAAACAATTTGTTCGTTCACTTGTTTCAGGAGTATGAAGATCTGTCCATGAATCTCAGAGACTCTGTGCTCAGCCTTTCCTTGCACAGCACCTCCTTTGGAAAATATTTACATGGCAGCTTTCCAAGCTCGATAAGGTCTGTGGTCCTAAATATTCCTTTGGAAGACTGTTTGCCAAACCTTGCTGAATGTGAATGAGAGGAATTCACATTCATTTAATAAAAGGGGTTTTGTCGGGACCGGGACTCTGCCTCCTGCTTTTGGGGGAAGCCTAGATCAGAACAAGGGCTACCTGTAGAACTTTGGAATGCACAATCTAAAATTCAACAGATTCCACCCAGCAGTTGAGAAAGAGATGAAATAATGACAAGAGTCAAGTTTTTTTGAAGTCCACAATACAATATTGGGATAAGAGTTGATGCCAAATAACCACAACCCCTTGTTCAAAGCATCTGCGGCTACTTGCTGAAATAATAATAAAGGCTTTGTTTGGTTTCAAAACAATAAATAAATCAGAGTGCTTGTTGGCACTTTAGAATATTCATCCTGGAATTTAGCCAAAGCAACCTAATTAAAACATTTTCTCTTGCTAAATCAAGTCAGGAAGAAAATTGAGTCCTTTCAGCTGTGGTGTTGGAGAAGGATCCTGCATATTTCTTGGATAGCAAAGATGACTAACAAGCAAGTATTGGAGCTCTTAAAAAAAAAACCAGACATGTCACTGGAAGGCAAATTCACAAAAATGCATCTTCTTTTGGCCATGTTGTGTGGAGGAATTCATTGAAGAAAGCAATTATATTTCAAAGAATCAAGATCATGTGAAGTGCTAATACCACTTTATAATCCCTTGGTGAGGCCACACTTGGAATCCTGCATTCAGTTCTGGTCGCCACAATGTAAAAAAGATGTTGAGACTCTAGAAAGAGTGCAGAGAAGAGCAACAAAGATGATTAGGGGACTGGAGGCTAAAACATATGAAGAACGGTTGCAGGAACTGGGTATGTCTAGTTTAATGAAAAGAAGGACTAGGGGTGACATGATAGCAGTCTTCCAATATCTCAGGGGTTGCCAGAAAGAAGAGGGAGTCAAACTATTATCCAAAGCACCTGAGAGTAGAACAAGAAGCAATGGGTGGAAACTAATCAAGGAGAGAAGCAACTTAGAACTGAGGAGAAATTTCCTGACAGTTAGAACAATTAATCAGTGGAACAGCTTGCCTCCAGAAGTTGTGAATGCCCCAACACTGGAAGTCTTTAAGAAGATGCTGGATAGCCATTTGTCTGAAAAGGTATAGGGTTTCCTGCCTAGGCAGGGGGTTGGACTAGAAGGCCTCCAAGGTCCCTTCCAACTCTACTATTGTATTGTATTGTATTATATTGTAAGATTAGGTGGCAAAAGGTAACCAGGCTGCCAAATAATGCAAGGGTTGTTTGTTAGATCTGGGCAACGAGAGACAGACTGCGGACACGAAGTAACTTAACAGCTCTTTATTAATAGTAGTAGTGATCCAGCTTGCTCTGTGGTCGGAGGGTTCCCCTTTTATAGGGATTGGGCACGCCCCTCGACCAATCAGAGGGATACCTGTTTCCCGCTGTAGGAGCGGACCAGAGGGAAGACTTATCTCGACATATGTTAATATCTAACACCCCTCCCCTCCTAGATGGGACGTTACGGTAGGTGACATAGTCCTTTAGGTAGGTGGGTGTTTGTCTTGCTCGGGAGGAACGTCGTAGTTCGGGTTGGTTTGAAGTGGTTGCAGGACTGGGTGCGGGATGGTTCGGAGTAGTTTCAGGATCGGGTGCTTTTCCTATTTCCCGTTCTGGAGGTCTTGTGTCTTCGTTGCTCGGGCGTTCAGGAGTTTGTTCGGCTGCGTTGACTGGAGGTTGCTCAGCTGCGTGCGTGTTGTCTTGTTCCACGCTTGGCTCACCAGTGTCGTTGTTTCCTATGCTGGAGTTTTCTTGTGGTTGACTCTCTGTAGACAGGAAACTTTCGTCTTCATTCCGAAGGTTGGAGTGTGCTAGGCGACCTCGAAGTTGATCGATGTGCCTTTTCCAATTTCGCCCATCTTCTAGCTCCAGCAAATACGATCGTGGACCCGTGATGCCAATGACCTTTGCCGGCATCCACAATGTCCCCCCTGTGTAGTTGTGAGCGTATACTGAGTCCCCTACTCTGAAAGATCGGATCTTACTTGTAGAGTCTGGGGGAGCCGTGGCAGAGTAATTCGGGTGGAGCCGGTCCAGGTGAGACCGTAGGCGGCGACCCATGAGTAGTTCAGCGGGGCTCCTACCCGTCGTTGCGCTCGGGGTAATGTGTTGAATGAGGAGGTAATGGTCAATGCGTGTTTGCCAATCACCTGGACCCATCCTAGCGAGGGCCTCTTTTGCGAATCGCACCATTCTCTCTGCCTGACCGTTGGATGCTGGATGGAATGGTGCGATGAGGGCATGCCGGATTCCCAACCCCGCTAAAAATGTTTCAAACTGCATGGCCGTGAATTGGGGCCCGTTATCGGATACTAGGAGATCTGGTAGGCCATGGGTGGCGAAGAGCCGCCGAAGAACCTTTATGACTGCCTCTGCCGTGGTTGAAGTCATTAGGACTACATCTAGCCATTTAGAATAAGCATCTACAACTATGAGGAAGGTCTGACCCTGGAATGGCCCTGCGAAATCGATGTGTATTCGCGACCAGGGTGCCTTGGGTTTCTCCCATTCTGTGGCGGGCGCTTCCGGGGGTGCTGGTCTCGACTCCTGGCATGGGTCACAAGTGGCCACCCACTCCTCTATTTCTTTGTCCATGTTTGGCCACCACACGTAACTTCTTGCTAACGCTTTCATTCTCACAATCCCCGGATGACCCATATGTAAAGCATCTAATACATTTTTTCGTAGAGCATAAGGAATAACAACTCGATCCCCCCACAACAAACATCCCTGTAGCACTGAGAGTTCGTCCCGTTTTGACCAAAACATTTTGAATTCCGGGCCCACATTTCCCTTCGGCCACCCCCTCCAAACCCAAGTTTGCACTTGCTTTATTAAATTGTCTTTAGAAGAGAACCTTGCAACATCGTAGGAAGAAACCGGTCCCGAGTCCAAACAGTCAATGAGCAATACCGGTACTTCTGGAGTGGGGTCTGGCAGAATGTCGGGTAATGGGCAACGGCTGAGTGCGTCTGCGTGTCCTAAAGTAGAGCCCGGTCGATGAATTAACTTGTAAGAGTACGCAGCCAGGAAAACAGTCCACCTGGTCATGCGTGGAGACAGGGAGACCGGAGTGGGGCGGTTTCCCGCCAAAAGTCCCAACAGCGGTTTGTGATCTGTGATCAGTTCAAAATCGCGGCCGTAGAGGTATTCATGGAAGCGTTTTACACCAGCTACGGCAGCCAGCGCTTCTCTGTCCATTTGGCTGTAGTTCCTTTCGGCCGATGAAAGAGTTCTGGAGTAGAAAGCGATGGGTGCTTCTTTTCCGTCGGGCATCCTGTGGCTGAGGACTGCTCCAACTCCGAAAGGCGATGCGTCGCAGGTCAATACCAGCGGTAGGGTCTGACTGTATTGAACAAGCAGTGAGTCAGTGGTGAGCAGGCGCTTTACCCCGGCGAAAGCTGCAGCTTCGGATCGTCCCCATTTCCATGGTGCGTTCCTCTGGAGTAGACGGTGAAGTGGCTCAGCAACGGTCGCCTTCTGTCTCAGAAAAACGCTGTAGAAGTTAAGTAATCCGAGGAAGGCCTGCAACTCGGTCTGATTTCGTGGTGTGGGGGCGTCCTGGATCGCCTTAATTTTCTTTGAAGTGGGGTGTATTCCCTGACCATCAATTCTATAACCCAGGAATTCTACGCTAGGCACGTTAATTTGGCATTTTTCCTTTTTAAGGCGGAGACCCTTTTCTCTGATTCTGGCCAAAACAGATCTGACTCTTTTGTTTAGTTGCTCCTCGTTTGCAGCGGACACCAAGATGTCGTCAAAATATGGGACGACTCCCGGTATCCCTTGCAACAGTCGTTCCATGACGCTCTGGAACAATCCTGGGGCAATACTCACGCCGAATTGTAGCCGGTTGCATTTAAAAGCTCCTCTATGCGTCACTATAGTCTGGGCCTCCGCTGTGGCGCTATCAACTGGCAGTTGCTGGTAAGCTTGTGCCATGTCTAACTTAGCGAAAACTTTTCCCGGCCCCAACGAGTGCAATAAGTGCTGTACTACGGGCACAGGATATGCGCTCTGTTGTAGCGCGACATTAATTGTGCATTTATAGTCCGCGCAGATGCGGACTGATCCGTCTGGTTTGACTGGGGTCACGATAGGTGTTTCCCAGCGCGCGTGATCTACCGGCTCAAGGATCCCTTGTTCCACTAACTTATCTATCTCCTTATCTATTTTTGGGCGGAGTGCAAAAGGCACTCGTCTCGGTTTAAGTCGGATTGGCGCCACATTGGGGTCTAAATTAAATGATATTGGTTTGCCCACATACTTACCAAGACCGGGGCTGAACACATCCTCGAACTCCTTAAAAATCTTTTCAGCGCTGCTGTTTCTCACGGCGTTGATTCCGGTGACTTCTAATCCCAGGGCTTCAAACCAATCAAGCCCCAGAAGGTTCTGCAATGGCGCGCTGGCGATGGTCACGGGCAGCTGGGCTTCGATGTCCTTGAAACGGATGCGGAATGTACCTTGGCCCACGATGGGGACTTGGTTCCCCTGGTAGTCTCGTAGCAGGACGTCTGGAGCGCGCAGTTGGCTCTTTCTGAGGCTAGGGATAGCCTGTTTCATGGATGCCCATGAAATGATCGTCAGGGTTGATCCTGTGTCAACTTCTAGCTCGCAGGGTGAGCCCTCCAAGAGGACTGTGACTTTCAGCCTTTTGGGCCGCTTAGGGCGGACCTGATGTATCGTGGTGAGATACGTTCGCAACTCCTCTCTCTGGGTCAACTCTATCTCATCGTCAACATCCTGAAAATACTCTTGTTGAGCGTCTTGATAGAACGCTCTTTCAGCTCTCTGTGTGTATTCTCTCTGGGGATACGCTCGCTCACTTCCTTGTGAGTAATCTCTCTGGGAATACGCTCGTTCAGCTCTTTGGAAATTTTCTCTCTGGGTAAACACTTGTGGATTTCTCTCTGGGCGCCCTTTTTGATTTCGCCAAGCCCCTGGGTTGGGCTTCTGTTGGCGGTACATGGGTGGCTGCCGTGAGGCAGGGACTCCGCTGCGGCACACTCGTGCGATGTGCCCAAGTTTGTTGCAGTGTGAACAAACAACGTTCCTGAACCTGCAAGTAGACCTGGGGTGATTCCCTCCGCAGCTTGCGCAGGGCGGCAAACGGGATCCGGGTCTCCCCCCAGGCCTTAAGTGACTGCTCTGCATCAGGTGACTGTCCTCGAACTCGGGATTTTCGTAGTCGGGGCTTGTGTCCTCGTAGTGAACTCTGGTTTGTCTCGGTGCTGGCTGGGTTACGCTGGCCCCTCGTTGTATGGTCACCAATGATTTTTCCGCTGTTTCTGACGCCCTTGCTTCGTTTAACGCTAATTGTAGGGTTAAATTCGGGTTTGCCAACAGTTTCTTTTGCAAAGAAATGTCTCTTATCCCACAGATGAGCTGCTCTAAGATGTGCTCTTCCAGATCCCTGTATTCGCAGTGGGCTGCTGCTTTTCGTAGGGCTGCAACATATTGATTAATGGATTCTCCCGCCTTCTGAGTCCTCATGTTGAATTCCTTGCGGCAGACATGGCGGGAAGGTTTTGGCGCGTAATGCGTTTGCAGAGTCTGTTGCAGCGTCGCCCATGATACTGCTTGTATTGGAGTAGGCGCGGTGAGGTCTCTGGCCGTATTGAAGACTTCCTTTCCGCAGTAGCCGAGGAAGATGTTTTTCTTCCTTGCATCGGTGATCCCCGTGTACTCGTTCGCTTCGAGGAAACACTCGAATCGAATCATGAAGGCTTCCCATTCGTCGTTTGCTGGGTCGAAAGGAGCGGGGGGAGCATGCATCGCCATCTTCTCGGTTTGAATTTGCCGCGCTGCGGTGATCTGAGATGGCTGCCGGAATTACTGCCGAATTCCTGGGCTGGATCAAATCCGGAGATTCTTGAGGTAGCGTTCTTCGTCCTATCTGTCTCTCAATCCCACCTTCGTCGCCAATGTTAGATCTGGGCAACGAGAGACAGACTGCGGACACGAAGTAACTTAACAGCTCTTTATTAATAGTAGTAGTGATCCAGCTTGCTCTGTGGTCGGAGGGTTCCCCTTTTATAGGGATTGGGCACGCCCCTCGACCAATCAGAGGGATACCTGTTTCCCGCTGTAGGAGCGGACCAGAGGGAAGACTTATCTCGATATATGTTAATATCTAACATTGTTCACCATCAAAGCTGACTCCAGCTGGAGCATAGAAGAACTCAAAGAACTAGTGCAAGATCAGATGTGGAAAGAGCTGGCCCATATAATCACCAAGATTTGGAAGGGACCTTGGAGGTCTTCTAGTCCAGCTCCCTGCTCAGACAGGAAACCCTATGCCATTTTACACAAATGGCAGTCCAATCTTTACTTAAAAAAAAAAAAACTTCCAGTTTTGGAGCATTCACAACTTCTGAAGGCAAGTTGTTCAACTGATTATTTGTTCTAATTGTTGGGAAATGTATCCTTAGTTCTAGGTTGCTTTTCTCCTTGGTTAGTTTCCATCTATTGCTTCTTGTCTTGCCTTCAGGAGAATAGGTCGACCCCCTTCTTCTTCGTGGCAGCCCCTGAGATATTGGAACAGTGCTATCATGTCTCCCCTAGTCCTTCTTTTCATTAAACTAGACACACCCAATTCCTGCAACAGTTCTTCATATGTTTGAGTCTCCATCCTCCTAATCATCTTTGTTGCTCTTCTCTGCACTCTTTCTAGAGTCTCCACATCTATTGGAACATGGCTATCATCATGTCATCCATGGTCCTTCCTTTCATTAAACTGGACATACCCAATTCTAGCAACCATTATTTATGTTTTAGCATCCATTCCTCAATATCTTCCTCAATCATCATTATCATCAACATCTCCATCTCCATCCTGCATATGTGTACAATATTTTTGCTAATATCTTATATTTGTAGGGTCTTGAGAACAAGATAACATAATCAAAGCTGCAGCATTTCTTGGGATTGTTTTTCCATTTGGCGACAATTTTGTAGCCGTCAGACAGACTGTAGGAGTTGGACCAGACAGAGCTCCTGTTTGATATGCATTCCCCTTCGACAACGCAATTAATGATGTATGTCGTCTGTCTCGCAAATCTTTCTGTGGTGGAACAGGAACTAGACTAATCTGCAATTAAAATGACACATCAGGAGGAACTTGGCTACAACAAGCTTATTAGTGTGCAAGCTTGTTAGCTTGAAATAATGTTTTGCCTTGTGATAGCCTCTGTTGAAATTTCCATTGTTGCTTCCTTAAGTAGCCCTTGTTGTTGTTTTTTAATATGTTGTGTGGTTATCCCTGGGAAAGGTCATTTGAACCTTCAAACAAATTGAAAACTGAATGGTGGAGTGGGAATAAATGCTAAATCATATATTGAACAGTTGAGGAAGCTAAGTATGTCTACTTTATCAAAGAGAAGGATTACAATACAATGCAATAGTAGAGTTGGAAGGGACCTTGGAGGTCTTTTAGTCCAACCCCCTTGCCTAGGCAGGAAACCCTATACCGTTTCAGACAGATGGCTACCCAACATCTTCTTAAAGACTTCCAGTGTTGGGGCATTCACAACTTCTAGAGGCAAGTTTTTCCACTGATCAATTGTTCTAACTGTCAGGAAGTTTCTCCTCAGTTCTAAGTTGCTCCTCTCCTTGATTAGTTTCCACCCATTGTGTTAGATCCGGGCAACGAGAGAACAGACTGCGGACACGTAGTGACTTAACAGCTCTTTATTAGTAGTAGTAGTGATCCAGCTTGCTCTGTGGTCGGAGGGTTCCCCTTTTATAGGGATCGGGTACGCCCCTCGACCAATCAGAACGATACCTGTTTCCCGCTGTAGCAGCGGACCAGAGTGGAGACTTGCCACGATATATGCTAATATCTAACACCCCTTCCCTCCTAGACGGAACGTTGCGGTTTGTAACATAGTCTTTTAGGTATGTCGGTGTTTGCCTTACTTGGGAGGAGCGTCGCAGTTCGGGTTGGTTAGAAGTGGTTGCAGGATCGGATGCTTTTTCTGTTTCACGTTCGGGGGTTTTCATGCCTTCGTTGTTAGGGCGTTCCGGAGTCTGCTCAGTTACGCTGTCTGGGGGTTGCTCTGCTTCGTGCTCGATCTCTTGTTCCGACCTGGGTTCGCAGGTGTCGTAGTTCTCTATGACGGGGCTCTCGAGTGGCTGACTTTGCGTTGGCCGGAAGCTTTCGTCTTCGGTTCTGAGGTCTGAGTGTGCTAGGCGACCCCGCAGTTGATCGATGTGCCTTTTCCAGTTCCGCCCATCTTCCAGCTCCAACAGATACGATCGTGGACCCGTAATGCCAATGACCTTTGCCGGCATCCACAATGTTCCCCCTGCATAGTTGTGGGCGTATACTGAATCCCCTATGCTAAAAGACCGAATTTTGCTTGTAGAGTCTGGGGGAGCTGTGGCAGAGTAATTTGGGTGAAGACGGTCCAGGTGAGACCGTAGACGGAGGCCCATGAGTAGTTCAGCGGGGCTCCTACCCGTCGTTGCGCTTGGGGTAATATGCTGAATTAAGAGGTAATGGTCAATGCGTGTTTGCCAATCACCTGGACCCATCCTAGCGAGGGCCTCTTTTGCGAATCGCACCATTCTCTCCGCCTGTCCATTTGATGCCGGATGGAATGGTGCGACGAGGGCGTGCCGAATTCCCTGACCTGCTAGATATGTCTCAAATTGCATGGCCGTGAATTGGGGCCCGTTATCGGAGACCAGGAGGTCGGGCAGGCCATGGGTGGCGAAGAGTCGCCGTAGAACCTTAATGACTGCCTCTGCCGTGGTTGAAGTCATTAGGACTACTTCTAGCCATTTCGAGTATGCATCCACAACTATAAGGAAAGTCTGACCTTGGAATGGCCCTGCGAAGTCGATGTGTATTCACGACCAGGGTGCTTTAGGCTTCTCCCATTCTGTGGCGGGCGCTTCCGGGGGTGCTGGTCTCGATTCCTGGCATGGGTCGCAAGTGGCCACCCATTCCTCTATTTCCTTGTCCATGTTTGGCCACCAAACGTAACTTCTTGCTAACGCTTTCAATCTAACAATCCCTGGGTGACCCACATGTAAAGCATCTAATACATTCTTACGCAAAGCATACGGAATAACAACTCGATCCCCCCACAATAAACAACCTTGTAACACTGAAAGCTCATCCCGTTTTGGCCAAAACACTTTGAATTCCGGGCCCACGTTTCCCTTCGGCCAACCCCTCCAAACCCAAGTTTGAACTTGCTTTATTAACATGTCTTTAGAAGAAAACCTTGCAACGTTGTAGGAAGAAACCGGTCCAGAGTCCAAACAGTCAATGAGCAATACCGGTACTTCAGGAGTGGGGTCTGGCAGAAAGTCAGGTAACGGGCAACGGCTGAGTGCATCTGCATGTCCTAGAGTGGAACCCGGTCGATGAATTAGTTTGTATGAGTACGCAGCCAGGAAAACAGTCCACCTGGTCATGCGAGGAGAAAGGGAGACTGGAGTGGGGCAGTTTCCCGCCAAAAGTCCCAACAGCGGTTTGTGATCTGTAATCAGTTCAAAATCGCGGCTGTAGAGGTATTCGTGGAAACGTTTTACTCCAGCTACAGCAGCTAGCGCTTCCCTGTACATCGGGCTGTAATTCCTCTCGGCCGATGAAAGAGTTCTGGAGTAGAAAGTGATGGGTGCTTCTTTTCCGTTGGGCATCCTGTGGCTGAGGACTGCTCCAACTCCGAAAGGTGATGCGTCGCAGGTCAATACCAGCGGTAGGGTCTGGCTGTATTGTACTAACAGTGAGTCATTGGTGAGCAGGCGCTTTACTCCGGCAAAAGCTGCAGCTTCGGATCGTCCCCATCTCCATGGTGCGTTCCTCTGGAGTAGACGGTGTAGTGGCTCAGCAACGGTCGCCTTCTGTCTCAGAAAAACGCTGTAGAAGTTAAGTAGTCCGAGGAAGGCCTGCAACTCGGTCTGATTTCGTGGTGTGGGGGCGTCCTGGGTCGCCTTAATTTTCTTTGAAGTGGGGTGTATTCCCTGACCATCAATTCTATAACCCAGGAATTCTACGCTAGGCACGTTAATTTGGCATTTTTCCTTTTTGAGGCGGAGACCCTTTTCTCTGATTCTGGTCAAAACAGTTCTGATTCTTTTGTTTAATTGCTCCTCGTTTGCAGCGGACACCAAGATGTCGTCAAAATAAGGGACGACTCCCGGTATCCCTTGCAAAAGTCGTTCCATGACGCTCTGGAACAATCCTGGAGCAATACTCACACCGAATTGTAGCCGGTTGCATTTGAATGCTCCTCTATGCGTCACTATAGTTTGGGCCTCCGCTGTGGCGCTATCTACGGGCAACTGCTGGTAAGCTTGTGCCATGTCTAACTTAGCAAATACCTTTCCTGGCCCCAACGAGTGCAATAGATGCTGTACTACAGGCACAGGATATGCGCTTTGTTGTAGCGCGACATTAATTGTGCATTTATAGTCGGCGCAGATGCGGACGGACCCATCTGGCTTTACTGGGGTCACAATGGGAGTTTCCCAACGCGCGTGATCCACCGGCTCAAGGACTCCTTGCTCTACTAATTTATCTATCTCCTTATCTATTTTTGGGCGGAGTGCAAAAGGCACTCGTCTCGGCTTAAGTCGGATTGGCGCCACTTTGGGGTCTAAATTGAATGAGATTGGTTTACCCACATACTTACCAAGACCGGGGCTGAACACATCCTCGAACTCCTTAAAAATCTGCTCAGCGCTGCTGTTTTCCACGGCGTTGATTCAGGTGACTTCTAACCCCAGGGCTTCAAACCAATCAAGCCCCAGAAGGTTCTGCAATGGCGCGCTGGCGATGGTCACGGGCAGCTGGGCTACGATGTCCTT